>PVJO010004864.1:0-104516 GCA_004026905.1 Hystrix cristata
GGGAAAAAATGGTAAAGTGTAGTTACACTTATTGCAAATAGGGAGGGGTGGGTGAATGGAAGGGAGGGGAGGGGAAGGGGGGAAGAGGGGGGAAAACCAAGATGTATCATGTACAGGTACAAAATAACCATGTTGATTATGATCATTATGTATGCAATGTACCAATACATGTTCTTGGTAAAAAATAATAAAAAAATAATAAAAAATTAAGTATCTTGTATAAGTAGAATCCTGAAGTCTTTGTCCCTCTGTGTCAGGCTTACTTCACTTAGCACATGTCTGTGTTTCTCCATGTTGTTGTGCATTGCAGCATTTTCTTCCATTTTAAGGCTGAATAATATTTCATTGTGTGCATACACCATGTTTTCTTTATCCACTCATCTGTTGGTGAGTATTTGGGTGGTTTCCCATTTTGACCATTGTGAGTAATGCTATAATGAACATGGGAGTGCAGACAGCTCTTTGAGACCTGAATTCTCTTATTTCGGATATATGGACTTACTCCTCAAGTTCCATCTGCAGTTCTCAGCCCTGATTTGCCGTAGAATCACTCAGGAGCTGTAAAACATCTTGAAGCTGGTCCCGCTCTCAGGGGTCCTACCTTGGTTTGTCCAATGGGACCTAGAAACTACTTGATCCTACAAATCAGACTGTCTCTCTGTGGCCAGGGCTCCTTCAGCTTTGTCCTGCTTGTGGCCTCCCTGGAATGGTGACTCCATATCCTGCCCACTTTCTCCAGGTTCCCATCTCAGGTGCCTCACTCTCAGCTGAAGAGCCACTTCTACTGCCAGGCAGCCATTTGAGACAGCTTCAGCCACCACCCTCTCACCACTAAAATTTCTCTCATCTCTTGGAAGCCCACATGCCATGTGTCCCCAACCAAGAGATGGGCCTCCTTTCCATGTACAAGACTCACTGACTAGGGCAGCGGCCTCACACTACCTTCCCCATCCTGCAAAACCTCAGCCCGTCAGTTCCCATTTCCTTCTTTGCCTCAGTTTAGGAGCTCCATTCCTTCCTATGTTAAAAAGGAAATCCTACCCAGGTATCGCGGGACCCTGTAATCCCAGGACTCTGGAGGGTAAGACAGGAAGATTGCAAGTTCCAGCCCAGCCTGGGCAACTTAGTAATTTAGTGACATCCTGCTGCAAAGTAAAAAGGGGCTAGAGATGTAGTTCAATGTGAAGGCTGTGGGTTCAATACTCAGTAGGGAAGGAAAGAAAGAAAATGAAAAAAAAAAGTGTGTGTGTGTGTGAGAGAGAGAGAGAGAGAGAGAGAGAGAGAGGAGAGAGAGCGACATCAGAGGATCAGAGAGATGCAAAGTGAACAGGACTTGGCTCCATGCCGCTGGCTTTGAAGGTGGAGGAAGGGGCTTCATGCCAAGGTGGCCTCCAGGCAGGGAAGAGGAACAAATTCCCACAGAGCCTTCAGAAAGGAAAGCAGTTCTGCCGACATCTTGATTTTTGTCCAATGAGACCTGTTGTGGATTTCTGACCTCCCTCCAGAACTATAATAAATCTGTGTAGTTTTAATTCTTCTGCTGACTGTTTATCAAGCTATCAGCACCTCTCCTCCCTCTGTGTCTCATCCTTGCCCTAAGCTATTCCCAAGGTAAGTCACCATGCCCAAGTATGTGTAGACACTTCCTTCTACCCCCCAAGCATCCGGAACTGAGCCATCTGCACGACTTTCCCTGGCTCCCCTGCTCCGTTCCTCTACCGTACCTCACTGGCTTGCAGCAGCTCAGCAGAGATCATGTGCTGCCTGGTGTCACCCAAGAGCAAATGCTGTGACTTTGTGTTCCCAACTGTAAGGTGGGAAAACAGCAGACTTCATTCCATCTGCTGAATAAACCCATTATCCCTCTATTACACTATTAATTCTTCATTTTATCTATCATTAGGCTCTCAGTAAATAAATAAATGAAGCCAAAATAACTGCTTATATCCATAAGTAATCAAAATGTATTTAGTGCTTTAGTAAGTAGTTTGTTTTTCTAATTTTCCTTTAATTAGCCAGGAAAGAATTAAAATCAATTCCTTATCCAGCAGATAAAAATTAAGCTCAACTTTGCTTCTTACACACGTCCAAATTTTAATGCACACAAGAAACACAGATTCATAATTGTCCTGTAATATAGTATGTATTCAATATTCAACACATTGCTATGACATTTATCTTCTCTCCCTGATCACTGCTTAATAAAATTATAATTATGACCTTTCAAAGTATCATTGCCTGATCCGCATTTCCTCAGCATACTTAGATTGAGATCTTGGCTATTGCCAGGGGCAGTTATGTTTCTCTGTCTGCCAGACAATCTAGTCTGGATGCTCTGTGAGCCAGGGTGTGGTCTATCATTGCTCACCCTGTACCCCAGAGGCCAGCACAGAGCTAAACACAGAGAAAGGGCTCAGAAAATAGTCACTGGCAGAGTGGTATATACATGGGCATTTGGGCATGATTGACAGCGTTCATGTTGGTACACATGATAATGTGGCCATCCGGCCATCCGGAAGGGGATGAGGCCATTGGAAAGGGGGCGGTCTGGTAGGCTTGGGAGTGGGAGGGGGCAGGGCTGTGTTAGGAAATGAGCTGTATAGCCAAGATGCCAGTTGGCAAACATTGTCTGCTTTAACCCAAACTATCCTGATTGAAGATACCAAAGTCTCAGATTGCTGTGTGTCAGCAAAACCAAATCCTCCTTTGAAAAACAGAATATCCCAGATATTGGGTACCGCAAAATATTCTTTTGAGGAAAAAGAAGACTTCTCCTGTGGGATTACATTGGGATTCCTCCACTTCCTTTTGGAACCGCCGTGGCATTTGTTGAAGGACTTACACACTAGCCCATGGCTGACACAAGGCATGGTGTCTTAGACAAAGATTATATTTTTTTATTATTTTTTACCAAGAGCATGTAATGGTACATTGTGTACATAATGATCATACTCAACATGGTTATTTTGTACCTGTACATGATATATCTTGGTTTTCTCCCCTCTTCCCCACCCCTCCCTTTCATTTCCCCACCTTCCCTATTTGCAGCAGATTTATTTACATTTTTTTCCTTTTCTCTTTTCTTTTTCCCTTCCTTCTTTTCCCCCTCCTCCCTATCTAGTTCTCCTCTCTTTTGAATACTTTTTTTTTTTACATAAAATCTATTATACCTCTTTGTCCTTACTTATACCTATGGTTTCTCATATCAGAGAACCAACTCGATGTGGACTGATGAGTGTCTGATTTATTAGACAAAGGTTATAGATAGCAGAAGAACATTAAAGACGGTTCAGAATTTCTTTTTCTGCCCTAAAGAATAACAGTGTCTTCAGTAAAAGAGGCTATCTTCCACCACAGTCGCTAATAAACTTATAAGTAGTACATGACATGGACAATAAGCAGAGTTGTTCCTCCTCTTCAGACCTGGGGTTGTCCTGTGCACATCTTGCAGCTGATTTAGTTTGGGAGTGGAGTAGACGTGATTATCATTGAATCTGAACCCTCTTATGCCAGCTTCCGTTTGGGTAGGAAGAGAATGGGGGGAAGAAAACCTAATTTGCAATCTTGCGCCTGTATTATCCAATTTAGGAACTGAAGATCTGTTTAATTTCTGATTAGGAAAGAGTAACACATTTGAGGTTATTGTGGTTTCTCTGTAGAAATCACATGCTACACCTAACAAACTCAGCAAATTCATACAGCCGCAGTCAAGCACATGAGTTATAATTTTATTCATTCCATTTATTCAATGAGTCAGGCTTGGACAAGGGGTCGATTTGTTATTTACTAGTTGGGGGCATTATTTTGGTATATTGGTAACATATTTGCTTAAATATTGTGTGTTAAACAACATGTTTTCATTTGCTTTGATAGACACTTACAAAGGCAATGTGCAGCATTTCACACTTAGCATTTTCCCATCCTCAATGCATCCCGTGATGAGCACAGTGCTCCCTTTTGTGCTTGGGAGTCCCCATCATGTTTCACCCAGAGAAAGGTGGGGCTCAGGCAGGACAGCCATGCCTCACGGCCCAAAGCACACCTGAAGAGGACTTCCCAAATCTTTCCACCAACATGTAAGCAAGGACCAAAGATAGTAGGCAGCAGCAAAGAGCAGAAGGAAATCAATTATTCTTGCTTGTTTTGTGGGTCTTAGGGTGTTACCATAACAGCACAGATTCCTCCCCCAACTCTGAAGAACATATGGGATGCCTATATTTAGCTTATCATTTCAGGCTCTTCTCCCCCACACCTGTCTCTCCCCCCAGGAATCCTCTGTGTGGGACCAATTCTTCTGTAGATGAAAAAAACAAATGTTGAATTGAGTGAGATGTCCCTTGGCCAGCAGAAAAACATCCTAAACTTAGGGGTCGCAATTGACTACTACACTATGAAGGGGAGCTTGTTCCTGGAACAGCTGTGCTGTCAGCCAAGGCAGGAAAAATAGTCACTATGTCTGATTCCAGAGCATGGCTGCCAGAATAGAATGGTATTGGTCAAAGACAGCCCCAAGGTGCTCTAACCAAAAAGAAACTGGGAGCAATGTTGAAATCACAGTCATGAATGTCTAAATGGACCAAATGAGAAGATGCTTCTCTGTCCAAAACTAAGCAGCATTTAAGAGTTGGTTTCATATTAGAAATCATCGCTTGGCTCCTTTATGGTGGCTACAGACATAAGATTTTTGCAGACATAGAAACACAGTAGCTCTGCACATGCCTGCTGCATATACAGGAATAACTGGAGCTTCCCTATATTGTTCTAGGACTATTATTAGGCAGCATCCCTCCAAAATGTTATTGCTCAGCCATCCTCTGTTCTTTTAGTGTTGAAGTCATTTCTAGGATGGCACAAGTCCAAGTCTAATTTATTAAAACAGAAGAAATCTATAAACACCTGCATGTAATTGATTAGTAAATTGAGGTTTCTTTAACTGGCTGCTTGTTTATTCCTCTGTTCAAAACAACCCACTAAAACAAAGAACCAACAATAGCAAGTCATTGACATTGTGCCAAGTTATTGAAGACTTTTATTTGCACGAAGCAAGCTATTGTCTTTGAGGGTGGCCAGGCCTAACTTCCATTTAAGTGCAGTATCCTTTTGTTCTTGTTTCAGTGGACTGAGAATTGGGCGGTAGTTGATGATGTTATTTTTTACATAAAAGACAATTAAGTGAAAAAAGATTGGCTTTAAGGGGAAGTTATTTAATTTGTGTTTCTTATGGTAAATACAAACCCTACTCATGGTAAATACAAGCCCTACTCATTAATCCTCACTTCCCTCCTTCACATAATTGCAGATTTGGTTCTGTATGCCCTTTCGGTAATTTAAAAAATTTTACTTCCAGGAAATTGAATCATGCATCATTTTTGTTGGAGATTACTGGTGTTTGGGCAGAAAAAGAAGAGGAGAGACAGAAGATTTTTTTGAGGACTTCCTGCAGAAAAAGAAGTGGGAAGAAGAGAAGCAGAGGAAGTGCACTGGGAGAACAATATTCCTGAAGGTAGAGGGGCGGTGACATGCTTTATAGAGAGCTCTTCATGGGCAGAACTGAAGCCGTGTGGCCTAGACTTCAGCTAAGGATCCAAGAGTTAAATACAGTGCAATCCCATAAAATGTTCAACCATTCAATTACTGTGTCTGTGTTAAATGTGAGGTTCAAGGAAGGGGTGTGGACATCCTCTGGTGTCACAAAAGCTGCCTGTTGTAAGGTGCTCTATTCAAATGAACCACAACAAAACCCAGCATCTCTTTGAGCCTAGGGACAACTCCAACCTGGTTTCTTTCCGAAAGGAGCAGAAAGCAGAAAGGACCATGATGACTAATTCAGGGTGCATAAGATGTCAGTTGATATTCTCTTTACTTCAGTGTGTCATTTTTTTAAGATTTAGTTTTACTGAGCACAAAAGCCCGTATTCTGTATCTCTTAGTGTGGGAGGCAGCCTTTAAGTGGTTGCCAGATGTAGCACTAAATTATATTGACTTACATATTAAGAAAGTTATTTCTTTTTCTATTCTATTTCAAACCTTCTGTTCAGGTCAAAGGGAAACCCTGGGCTTCAGTGGTAATATGTCTAACAGCTCTCTAATGCTTACTAATCTCCTATTTCAACAAACCAAGGGCAGACCTCAGACAAGAAGTCTTTAGGAGGCAATGACGCCCAGCTGGAATTTAATCACATTGGTTTGTTTGTTTGTTTCTCACTGTGTTTGCTCTTAGATTACCTTCTGTCTATGACAATGATCCTGATATTCTAAAGTATGGAAGGTGGACAGGATCAAATCATGCACCACTCAGGTCTGCTGCAAATATGCTCACTTCTGCTCCAGGGGTACTGGTGTGGAGAAAGGGAAATTGGGAAGAAACAGGGCTCAGGGCATTTGAGTGAGTTATTTCTAGAGTTTCTCTGTCAGGGCTGGTCCTGATCTGTCAGCTCTCTGTACCAGGCAGTGATCCGGATCTATGTCAGTGCCAAGGTGGATGAAGTGAGAGCAAGTACTTGGGACAGAGGGTCAGGGCAGTGATACAGAAGGTGTCAGACAAACTGGGAGCCCATTCCTCAAAGAGGAGCTAGTGGCTGTATCCAGGCCATCTGTCCCACCTGTCCCCCACCCTCAGGCAGACAGAGTGAGAACATACACACCCACTCACAAATGACCAATCCAGGCTCCTCAAAGACCAACATGAGCACCAAACCAAGAATCACAAATTATCTGTAGCATACAACAAAGGCAAACACATAGCAATACCCAAGGCAGCAAAGTGAGTGGAGGAAAATCACAAGATATTGCAATAAGTAAAATTGATATCAGGCAGAATTAAAAGTTGCATTCATAAGTAAAAGCCATACAGAGACCTTTGAAATTAAAATGTTGCTTGGTTATAGGAAAACCTCAGTAACCGGCTAAATAGCAGAATGGATAATTGAAGAGCCTTTTATTAAACTGGAGGATGAAGCTGAGGGATTCTTCCCCTGTGGCCTTATAATTTTTTAAAAGTTATTTAAAAGAGAGATTGCACACCCATTAAGCATATGTAGAACAGTCATAGAAATTGACCATGTGCAAACCGCAAGCACATTTTCAAGTTTTCAGTAAGCAGGAATATACAAATCTTAATCACTGAACACAATGCAGAAATTAATCATTTAATAAAATACTGACAATGAAAAAATAACAAAAGAATAAAATTTTAAATATTCTTTTTAATAATTCTTGAGTTTAAAGGACAGCAATCACAAGGTATTTTAAAATGAACAATAATGAAAGCATGATGATGATGACGATGACGAAGTGAATGTGGATGTGTGTGTATTTGAGAGAAGCAGCCTTAGCTACATTTACAAGAAGATGGAAATGACGAAAATAATTGAGTTCTGTTTTCACCATGAAAGCTAGAAATGGTAAATCGAAGTACACCCAAGAAAGGAATTAGTAAATATAAAAACATAAATTGAGATCAAAAGCAAAGAAGAGCAATAAAAACATAGAGTGGGTAAACAGCAGAGGCATGTGAACAACATTCAGAATGTCAAAGAATGGGACATGACTATAGAGCCCTGAAGAGAATAAATTAAAATACTAAACATTTAAAATCACTCTAAAATGATAATTTCCTCTAAAAATAATAATGATCACAATGAGAAAAAAAGAGAGAAAGAAAGAGAAGCAGCAATCTTCATAAAATAAATTGAAAAGACATTCAAGATCTGGCTGCGGATTTAGCTCAGTGGTTAGAATGCTTGCCTTGAAAGCACAGGCCCTGAATTCAATCCCCAGTACCAAAAACAAAAACAAAAACAGAACAACAACAACCACCACCACATTCAAAGATCTGTACCCGAAAACGGCACCTGTTCCAGGAGCTCCTGCTGCTGACGCCGGGTATTTGCAATTCATGTACGCAGTGTCAGAGGGAAGCAAAGAGGAGGAAGCTGTCTTCCACTCCTAGCTAAAATTATGATGCAGAAGCTTAAAAACAAAAAGGCTACAGGTGAAATATTTGCATATCAAATTCTGAATGTACCAGAAGAATAAGTCGACATAACCAACCAGAGCTTGTCTCAACAATGCTAGATTAGTTCAAGAGTAGGAAATCCACTAACATACTTTTTACATTTACAGATCAATATACAAAATTTATTGGACCATCTCAATAAATACCAGAACATTAATTGCTGCAATATCACCCCATACATAAACAATAAGAACCTATACCACAAACTCTTAGACTGATTTAATAACCTCAAACTTAGGAAGTCTTAAACAAGACTCAAAATCTAGAAGCCATTAAACAAAAGATTCATTCATTGTATTACATTTTTAAATGTGCAGGGCGAAAAATATGGGTGTGTACCACAATACAAAAGATGATAAGAAGAGGAGAAACTACGGAGGGGAGGTTTGGTGGGAGGGGGTGTATGGAAATTCTGTACCATTCACTGGATTATCCTGTAACCTTAAAATTGCTCTAAGAGGCTAGGGGTTTAGTTCAGTGGCAGAGCATGTGGCAGAGCTTGTCTAGCATGTGCGAAGCCCTGGGTTTGATTCTTCACACACACACACACATACACACACACACAACTGCTTTGAGAAAGAAAGTCTATTTATCTAGTATATATGTATATGTAATGTGTGTGTGTTAAACACAGGAACAAAATCAATAAACTAGGAAAACGGAACACATTTCATTCAAAAGGCTTAGTACCTTAACATATACAGAAATCAAACAAATGATTAAAGAACAAGACAAAATAATTGAAAAAATAATGAAAGATACAGATAAACAGCTCACAGCAAAAGAAATATTAATGACTTCTCAATAATAGCTACACACATTGAAGGAGATGCAAATTAAAATGCAATATCAATTTTGGCTAATAAATCAGCGAATATAAAGTTTGATGACACAAAAGTGTGGGAAAATAGGCCTCTTATATGTCATGTCTAGTTAGTGAAACTGTCACCTGGAACATGGATTCTTTTAGGAAATTTGACAGTATGAGCTATGAAAATTGAAAGTCCACATATTCTTTAATTAACAAGTTTATTTTGATGAGTTTACGTTCATAGATGAATGCAAATGTTTATCTATAATGATATTTGCTCCAGTTTGTTTACAGTAAGGAAAGACTGGACTGCCTAAATGGTCATCCAAAAATGACAAAAACGATAGCACATTCATGGGAGGAAACACTGACAGCCATTCTGTAAAAACTAGATCTGAAAGTGACCAAGATGGTAGGATATATTCATACATGTAGTTGGTGCAGGAGTACGAGAAAGCAACAGTGGAATGGTACATACCATGGTGTTTGTTCAGGGCGTGTGTGTGTGTGTGTGTGTGTGTGTGTGTGTGTGTGTAAGCAACAAAGAGAATCTATACATAGCCCACCTTGAGACAGATGCACACAAACATGTCACAAGTCAGCCCAGGGACAGAAATTGAGGACGGGGAACTGGGGATGTGAGGAGAAACTTTTTTTTGACTGTCTTCATTTTCTTTGAAAATTTTGCCATATATATATATATGTGTATATATATATACACATATATATATATACTTTAAAATACTTTAGGAACAAAAATTCTGGGAACTAAGACTCTAAGAGAACATGCTTAACTAGATAAACAAGTAGAAATTATCCATCTGAAATCTGCAGTGGAACTCAGGTTTCTTGGTGACACATTAAAAGCAGCTCTGTCACATTCAGAATAAGACATTCACTATCTGTGCCAGTATGAAAATCATACCTAGTCCTGTCCAGCGCAATAAGATGGGAAGGGAAGCGTAACTGTTACAAATAATACAAAATTTTCACTTTTGCAAATGGTTTGTTTGCATAAAAGAATTCACAAAAGAATCGGATGAAAAATTATTAGAACTTTATTTTTATTTTATCAGAATGTTTATCAGAAGTTTAGCCAATACAAGCAATGCAAGAACAAATAAGAGATTCATATACAGAAATCAACAGCTTTCTTACACAATAGCTAAAACAATCTAAAAGTGCAACCTAAAAATATAATACTCAACATAACCACAAAGTTGAAAAATATACAGAAACAAGCATTAAAAATGTCAAGACTAAGGAAAATAGGAAACTTTACTGAACTAGGAGTGAACCAAGAAGAGAGTAAATGGGGAGATACATCACAGTAAAAATTTATATCCCACAAATTAATACCTAAATGTGGGGAAAATCTTACCAAATTGGTAATGGCTTTTTGTTTAACGTGGTGAGCTTATTCTAAAATTTATGTATAGAAAATATATCCAAAAACAAACAGGAAAACTTTGGTGTAGAATAATGATGATACTGCTCAGTAAATGAAGGGAAATATAAATGGCCACTGCATGTGAGAAAGACACTCAACTTCCATAGTAATTATAAAAATGCAAAATAAGAAATATCAAGATAAGTTTTTGGTCCTTAAATACTCTTAAAGTTCAAAAAAATAACACGAGGGGGAAGAAACAGAAACTCACAGATATGGTTGTAGGAGCGTAAGGGGCCCACTCTTTCAAAGGCAGTTTGGCTGTGAACTTGATCTGCCATCCTGTCCAGTCCAGCACCCGGCAGTACTGACAACCAAAGAGGCTGGTCTAGCAGGTTCATGGGACACTGTGCATGACCCAAGAGTTATTAACAATTCAAATGCCCACTAATAATAAAATAGTTTTTAAAAGTACAGCATGTCCATATTTGGTAACATAGTACAACCATTTAAAAATAAAATCAATCTATTATATTGATAAAATGTACTATAAAAACTCCAAGATCCTGACTAAGTATCAGAAGAAAGTTATAGAATGTTATATACTATAAGCCATAGTTTATGTTTAAATTTTTATATATCTATGCACTTGTGTTATGATTGTAAATGCTCAGAATAAAAACAAGCAATTGACTTCTGAGGACTAGATATAAGGATTGAGATATGTGATGTGATCAAGGGAGCTTTTGCTTTCTCTATATTTGTTTGAAATTTCAAAGTGAATGTGTGGCCATATACCAAGTATATAATTTTTAAAACTCCCCAGAAGGTAACTGTGACAATCTTAAAAGTTTATATATGTCTATAGTTTCACATATATTTATTTTGCAAAGACTAAATGTTTTTCAATCCTTTTCAACCTTATTAAAAATAATACAAGTACTTAAAAGATTAAAATGGTAGTGCTGGATCAAAAAGCATATACTTTTAGAATGTCAGAGGAAATATATAGTAATATTACAAAACTCATCAAGAATCTCCTCGGCAAGTTAAAGTGCCTGAGGAGAAATGACCTTTTATCAATAGCAAAGCTTACTTTGGCTTCATACAGCTTTGCTCAGCAGTTTTGAAGGTGTCCCATACCTTGTTATAACATTTTGGAAAACGTCTGAAGTTTGGGACTCCCATGCCCTCCTTGTAGACATAGGCTATTTGGTTACTTGAAAAGCCATCAAAACAAGATGGAATGAAGTCACATGCCCAAAGATTGAAATTTCTGGAAACATGCTGCCCTTTATCTGGGGAGATCTTCTTACGTCCCAGGCCCTGGGAAAGAATAACAAGATTAGGGGAAGAAATATGCAAGGTCACATAGTTTTGAGGTTTTTAACTAAACCCAACTACGTGATGAATACATGTTTAAATCCACCCTGTGACGACAGTTACAAGAGGCCTCCTTTAACAAGGTGTTGGATGCCATCGATCAATACAACATCCTAGTAGTGTCCTGTTACTGTTGGTACACCTTCCTGTGCTACCAGGGGACTGGACTTTTAGAGACATGGATGTCAAAATCAGAGAGGGCCCGGCCAGAAACAGCCTGTTAGCCGGCTTCAACTCCAGGAAGCAGGTAGGTTCCCCGCATTCCAGGTGTTCCTCAAGCACCTTCCCAGGGTGCCTTCCAAGCACTCTGGTGGGGTTGATGGCTTTCTCCCAGAAGCCAGGAGACTGCACTCTCTCCAGTGGGTTCCCCAGAGGGAAGCAGAACCTTTGTTCCCCGCCCACAGGCTTGCTTATTAACTCTTGGCACCTTGCACATGAACCCGAGACATAGGTGTATTCAAAACTGTACATTCGACTTCATCACAACTGGGTGGAAAACAGGAAAGACATCTCAGACTGGAAGGAAATGGACACTGGATTATGTAGACCCTGCATCAGTGAAGCGAGGCTGCCTGTTCATGAGGGCCCGTACCAGTCAGGTTCCCAGAGGGATGGCAAGGCCCATTTAAATAAGAGTCATTTGAGAGATGCTCATAAAGGGGCAACAGCTGGCCGTCCACATCGTTGGGTTCTACAATCACTCACTGAAAAACCTCAGATTCAACTGCTGATGGAAAGTATTTTTAATTGCAGCTGTTTTAAATGTGTACAGACTTTTTCTTATCATTATTCTCTAAGCAATACAGTATAACAATAATTTACTTGCATTTACGTTGTATAATATAAAAGTCATCTAGTGATGATCTAGTGTACATCAATGATGGCGAAGCTTTTAGGGCTTTCAGTGATACAAATACTCATGCCACAGGTTCACCACCACTGGTACACAGGATGTGCACATAGGTTATACGCAGTACTATACCATTTATATAAGGGACTTGAACATCTGCTAATTTTTGTATCTTTGGGGTCTTGCGTTTTATCCCTGTGGATTCCGGTGGGGGAACTGTAGTATCTGCATACATGAGGGCAGCATGTAGGGAAACCCACAAGGGCAGTGCAGCGGCTCCGATGCAGTCTACACAGATCAGACTGTGGGACCAGAGAGGGGAAGAAAAGGGGAGAGGCAACTTTGCAGGGATAAACAGAAGATGCTGGACACGCAGTCCAAACACCCTTCTAAAACGTTTATCAAAACTGTTCCAACAAGATGAAGAAGAAACGAAAGGAAGGGAAAAGAGAAAAAGGGGTGCGGTGGGAAGCAGTTACGAGGAAGGTAGTAGCAAGCAAAACTTATAATTAAGTCTATATACTTTCTAAACACTTGACTATGAAATGTATTGGAACTTTAAGAATTCACAAAAGAAAGGGGCGGAGAAGGAGAGAGAGAGAGAGAGAGAGAGAGAGAGAGGGGAACTGAGTGACGCCAGGGCCACTGCTCGGAGCTGCAGTCAAAGCACCAGAGCTGGCACCTGTGGAAGCTGGGCGAGCACAGCTGGGGTCGCCGATACTGCAGCCCGGAGAAGGGAAATGCCGAGGTAAAGCTTTTCTAATCCTCGGAGAAAAGTGAAGATACTAATTTTTGTACTCAAAGAGTCGTGTTGCAATGAGCCTCATGCACCCAGAGGTGGGGCTTTTGGAAACTCCCAGGATCGCAGGGCGTTACAGCTGACTCGCCCTCTGGGCAGAGAGGTGGGTCACTGGGGCGTGACTTGAAGAGCACAGTCTCCCTCCCCGCTCCTCCCTTCGCTCTCTGCTTCCTGACGACCGCGACTCGAGCGGCTTTGCTCCCACAGGCCCTTCCCCCAGGCCTTCCCGCCTTGGAGCCAGCCAACCATGAAGTGAAAATGTTGGCCAAAAGAAACCGCTCCTTCAGGTTGTGGGTGTCAGGTATTGTGTCTCGGTGATAAGAAAGTGACTAAGACAGGTGTTAATATACTTCTTAAACATTTATGTATTCAGACTACTACTAGAATACTAATATAAGTCAGAGGGAGCAAATATGTTCAACCAACCTAGCAAAGTCAGGAGAGGAAGACAAAAGAAACAAAATATAATCATGATAAGTAAGAAACATACCAAGACGGCAGAAATAAAAGCAAAAACATAAATAATGTGCATGAGTTAAATTATTATACAAAGAAACAATGACTCTTAGATTTCTTTTTAAAAAACCTCGCAGTATTGTTTATTAGAGAAGACAAACCCAAACCAGACTAAAAATTGTGAAGACCAGGAATGGACCAAAATATAAAGAACAAATGTTAACCCAAAGGAAATTATAGTGGCGATGCTAATAGGGTAGAATTCAAGGCTAAAAGCATTAAAACATATAATGAGGGACACTTCAAATTGAATGAGGTGGTGCACACCTGTAATCCCAGCACTCCGAAAGGCTGAGGCAGCAGGATTGGAAGTTCAAGCCAGCCCGGGCAACTTAGTGACTTACTGAGCCTCTGCCTCAAAATACAAAAAAAAAAAAAAAAAAAAAAAAAAAAAAAAGATTAAATGAGGGACACTTCGTATTGGTAAATAACAAAAAGTCACCAGGAAATTAAAGCAATGGTGAATATTTATTTTAAAAGACATGATATTAGGCTATGCAAAGCAAAAACCAAAAACGTTTAAAAATTCAAGAATAATCATATGGGCAGAAATTCACAGGCTGAGACAAAAATTAAGAGAAGAACATGAAAGATTTCAGTATTACAATAAACAGTCCCAAGTTAACAAAGAACTTTGTAACTGAAGGGGAGATATATATATATTTTTTTTTTCTTGGTTCTGGGGATTGAACTCAGGGTTGCTCTACCACTGAGCTGCATCCCCAGACCTTTCTGTCATTTTATTTTGAGACAGGGACTTGCTAAATTGTCTACACTGGCCTTCAACTCGTGATCTTCCTGCCTCAGCCTCCTGAGTACCCGGAACTACAGGTGTGCACCAGCACACCTAGCTGGGAATAAATATTAAACACCAATGAAACATTTTAAAGTTAATCACATATAAAGATAATCTCTATAATCAAAAAGTCTAAATCATAGACTATACTCTGTAAAATTTACTGTAACCCATATAATTAGACATTAACAACAGATAGATGGCCTTAAAAAATTCTTCTGACCGTGTAGAAAATTCAAACATTCAAAAAAAGTAAATTTTTTCAGTTGAAAGGGAAATTAAAAACAAAATCATAGACTATTTGGAAGTAAATAATTATGAGACTTTAATTAGAAAAACTTTTGAAATGTAGCCAAAGCAAAAATCTGAAGAAATATTAATACTAATTTATTAACAAAGTTACAAGTATTTGAATTAAGCATTTAACTGAAAAAGATTTAAATGAACAGAAAAAATAAGTGTTTAATAAATATAAATTTGAAATGAATTAGGTAAATTTTAGGCAAATACATTAGCAAAATCTACACATGACATTGAATAGATTAATAATCAAGGAAGAAATGGAAAAGGTAATAAAAATTTAACCCTTAAAAAAAGGTATCAAAAAGGTATCAAGCACAAGGTGCACACCTGTAATCCCAGCACTCAGAAAACTGAGGCAGGAGGATCACCTTGCATTCAAGGCCAGCCTGGGCTACATGGTGGGTTCAAGGCCAGCCTGAACTACATAGTGAGACCCTGTCTCAAAAAAAAAAAAAAGTATCAAGCCCAACTAATATTGTGGGAAAATTTTATCCAGCCTTCATTAAACTGAAAACCTAAACGTTATGTAAACATTCAGAACATGGAGAAAGTTGAAAAACTTCCAAAACTTCCAACTTTCTACAAAATTATCATAATCATGGTGTTTTAGTTACTTTTCTCTCGTTGTTGGGACAGAATACTCGACACCCAAAGTTAGGGGAAGAAAGGTTTATTAGCTCACAGTCTGCAGAGGTTTCAGTCTATAGTCCACTGGGTCCGAGCGTGGCAGACCGGCAGCCGGCCGGCCGCAAAGTAAAGGGAGGAAAATGCAAGGAATGTATGCAAATAAGCAATGCAAACAAGCAGCTAGTTAGCTTCTTCCTGTATCTATTATCTAGGCTACCTGCCCCCAGGGCAGCCCACACTCCCACCCCCCAATCTCAGGCTCACGTCCTTGATCCCAGCAGAACAAATGCCAAACCGATCAATGGATCAATTTAGTAATCACACACTCTAGATCCAGCTATCTCTTACCACATGAGGCTTTGGGGGGACATCTAGACACAAACCATAACACATGGTAAAACACATGTGGCGCAATCCTGTTTACAACCTTGACAAGACAGACATTTATGCGTGGTGTGGTGGTGAACACCTTAGTCCCAGCTACTCAGAAGGCTGAAGCAGGAGGATGGCAAGTTTGAGGCCAGCCTAGACAACTTAGCAAGACCCTGTCTCAAAACAAAACAAAAAAAATTTGAAAAGGGCTGGGGATGTAGCTCAGTGGTAGAGTGCTTGACTAGCATGTGGGAGGCCCTGTTTTCAATCCCTGTACCCCCCATATATAATACATACATATGTATATATATTTACATTTTTGTGTGTAAATTGTAAGAAATTTTCAAATTTTGCCTGCCAAGCCATTATTACTAATGAATCATCAAGGTGAGATTGTGAGGAAGGAAAACAAGGGTGCAAATTTTATATAATTCTGTATTATTTGAGTTTTTCTTAAAGGTCTACTTTGGTAATTTTTTTTTTTTTTTTTTTGGTGCTGGGGATCGAACTCGGGTCCTTGTGCTTACAAGGCAAGCACTTTAACCACTGAGCTAAATCCCCAGCCCCTACTTTGGTAATTTAGAAAACAATATTGACACTCCATTTAGGGAGTCAAGCAGAGAAGATATTCTGGTTCTGTACTCAGTGCTCTGCTAGGGGAAAACCAGACTTTTTGTTGTTGTTAACCCACTTAAATTTAGTTAGGTCATTGTAACCTAGCACAAAGGGTGAGGTTGGGAAAGTTGTTCAACTGTTTTCAGCTGCCTATCTCTAAATGGGGGAATGATAAGATAACTAGCCCATAGGATTGCTAGGGGGATTAAATGAGAGAATGTGGTAAATGTTTAACCATTAATGGCTATTACTAATATCATCATCATCATCTGACTTTGGGGTTTCATAAGGATGCTTGGAGCTCACCTTCTACCTGCATATGTTAGCCCTGTAATGTCCAGTCTGGTAGCCACTAGCCATGATGACAATTGAGCACTCAAACAGTCACTTGTCTAAATCGAGGCGTGTAAAACACAACCTGGATTTTAAAGACTTAGTTTGGAAAAAGGAATGCAAAATATTCTGTTAATAATTTTTATACTGATTACCTATTGACTTGAAAATTTGGGGAAAATATTAAATGAAATATACAATTGGTCCTTGACTTCCCAATAAACTCGTTGGAGGTTGAAAACTCCTAAATCAGAATATACCTAACCGAATATACCTTCCACACATCCTAGCCTAGCAACAGTCCACTGTACAGTGCTGAGTGTTTCCCCAGTGAATATGTGGCTGGCCAGGAGCTGTGGCTCGCTACCACCGCCCAACAAAAGAGCACAGTACCACACGTCTTGTACCACATACTGATAGCTCAGAAGAAAGAACGAAACTCAAAAATTGAAGTACAGTTTCTATTGCATGCCTATGACTTTTATACCATCATAAGGTCAAAAAGCTATAAATCAAACCATCATAAGCAGAAGACCATCTGTATTATTAATTTCACCTGTTCTTTTTTACCTAACGTAGCTACTAGAAAGTTTGCAATGGCAGAGGCAGCTTGCACTGTACTTCTCTGGCATAGTGTTGCGTTAACCACCACCAACGAGTGCTCTCAGACATTAGCAGAGGCAGAAGACTGGTGCAGACTTGCAAGCCGCATGAATCTTTGGTAGCTTCAGGAGTGTTTCTGTTTTTGTTTTTGTTCTGTAATCTGCTGTGAGTCCTGTTTTTAAGACTTCACTTTATTTTGATGACCTTCTTCTAGTTTTGAGGTCCTCAACAGGCCTTAGAAAATCAAGAGCCCCGATGTTGTTCCTCATTTTATCACTAATTTTGAGAAAAATACTCACAGAGTCAAGGTAGCATCCAGAGTTCTCCAAACTGTGGCGATTGTCATGTGCAGAGAAGGGGAAGTTGTTACTTACTGCTTGCTGGAGGAAGACGAGAAAGAGATGAGAAGACACACATCAGAACTCCAGGATGCTTTCAGACCCGAAGTACAGCAACCAGAGAGAAGACCGTGGGGCAAAGTGGCCTCTCATTAAGACAGTTAAGCACAGGACATGGCAGTGTGGCTGTGTGCATCAGCTCAGGGCTTTGAAACTCAACCTTATTGACAACTGTTATGGTAGACTGAAACTGGCCCCCAAAGCCTCGTGTGTTCGGAAGGGGAATGGATTATGGGGGCTTATAGCTGACTTGCTGTTGGGACATGAAGTCTGGTTGGAAGAGGTGGGTCACTAGCTCTGTGACCTGGGAGGGTTTATCTCCCTTCCCAACTCCCTCCTTCACTCTCTGCTCCTGTTCACCGTGCAGTGAGTGGCTTTCCTCCACCATGCCCCTGTGACATGCCACCCTGCCTTGGAGCCAGCCGTATACAGACGGAAACCTCTATAAACTGTGAGCAGAAATATACCTCTCCTCCTTTTGAGTTTTGAGTGTTGGTTATTTTGTCCCAGAAATAAGAGAAGTAACTAAGATATCAACATTCTGAAAATCAGAAAAATCTTCTTTTAGAACCCTTCTTTGGAGGCCAGGATGTAAAAGCGTACAGGCTCACAGAAGCAAAAGCTGAAAAGGACTTTCGAGGCCATGGGATCACCTTCTTTGAGCTATGAGGATCCAGGAGACCAGAGAACTGGCCCAGGTCACAGGGTGAGTCTGGTTGAGGTCTGCACCTGCTGCTCCATCTTGCCTCTGCAGTGCCCTGAAGTTCACCATGCACTGGGTTAGGAGGCAGAACGAGGATGCCAGTGACCTCAGAGTGTGACCCAAGGTTCCTGTAAAGGAGCTTCGCTCATTGTCTAGACCCAGCCATAGCTCCTTCTACAGAATGTCTGGGCCTGTCACTGAGGTTGACACTTCCAGCACCTCTAATGAGAAGTTCCTTAAAAGGAAGAACTGTCTGGTCAAAACGCCACACAGCCACCCCCTGGGACAGCCATGGAGCTTGCAGCTGGGCCCGGGGCCCTGGACTCACCTTCTCACGGACTTTGTATATAGGTGGCAGCTTCTCCTCCACTTGCTGAATCAACTGAGGACAGAAGGGCTCTTTTAAGGTAGAACTCGTGAGGGATTCTGGTGTCTTTTGTGTAAGTCCAATGTGAGGGAACTGGAAAAACAGCACATGTCTTGATTAAAACCAGAAAGTCTGAATCTATAAGCCAAGTATCGGGGCTTCCTCTGTAAAGGGATTAAAATGCAATTTTTGTGCTTCTGGCAGGCAATGGAAATTGTGTAATTTTTGTAATTTTCAAGTATTCTTTCCAAGACAAAAACATTATAATGGCCCGGAGCCATCACTGAGGCTGTTTCAAGTTGCAGGGGCCACCCTTGATGTGCAGCAGCCTGGAAACGTGTCCACAGCCCGGGGAGGGGGGCCGGGCCCTCGGAGAGTGTGGGACGTACTCAGAGTCGGGGAGGACAGAAATGTGTCATCTGAGATCCACCTCTGGTCTGGGGACTCCTAGTGCCCAGGATCCAAGCCATTTCACAGAGCTGAGCCAACCGCTAGCAAGGTTGGTTTGAAGTGAGCCCTAAGACTAGGGAAAAGTGGGCTTGAGGACCCATTTGCTGTCCACTGGGGAGGTAGGATGGTAGAGATTGGAGAAGTCTGGGAGGAAAAAAAGAAGAGGCAGGAAAGAATGACTGAAGAACACTGAGGATAAGGAAGATTGGGTGTTCTTGGGATCTCCCTGTGAAAGGGAAGAACGAAAATGGCTGTGTAGATGGAAGTGAACCCCCTAAGAGGTTCAGCTGATTCTTTGAGGTGATCAGGGAAGGGGACGGGCCCCTCAGAGTTGTTTGGAGTTGGTGTGAGGGGCCTGGCCTTGTGTGCCAGATCAGCATTTGAATGGATTCCCGGGCTGCCCCAGGAGGAGGGCACAGCCCTGGGGAGGTAGCTCCCTTCAGCCACAAGATCTTGAGGGTGACAGTGAGGACACGCTCCTGGCTGCTGGGACAATGAGGCCTTCACTCCTGAAGGTTGTTATGGCTGGCGCTAGATGACCTCAGTAGCTCACCCCAGTTTTATTTGAATGGCACTTCTTAAACACCACTCCAGCAAAGTGAGTTTTGGAGCAGTATTTCTGGAAGAAAACAAGTAGAAATTAAAGCCAATAAAAGATAAGACTGACTTTCAGTGAAGATTCCTACAAAGACAGAAGAAAACACTATCTGGTGTTTGGGACCCAGGCCGTAGATTCAGACGTCTTGAGTCCAAGCTCTCTCTTGCTAGCTAAGCCTTACGCAGGAGACTTAACCTTTCCAAGCCTCAGCTTTCTTATCCATAAAATGGGAAAATCATACCTCCCTGACAAGGTAGACATTTTTATTAAAAGAAAAAGTGCTTGACAATACTGGCACGTTCTCTTTTGCTTACAGTCTCCTCTTTCTTGTCCCCAAGCCTGCTGCATCACCTAGGCTAGTCCTCCTTCCTGCCCTTTCAGAATGTGAGGACACTGGCCAGCTCTGTGACTTTCTCTCCATTCCTCCTCAAGTCACAATACAGGTGCACATTCAGATGGTTTTTCATGAGTGCCTGCACACAAATGTGTTCAGTAGGTACAGAAAGGCCAGGAGATTATGTTATAAATGTTAAATACGTAGGGGTTTCTTGGCAGCCGTGAGAAGCAATGAACTAGAAGACATGTCACAATGGGTAGATCTTTTAAATGCAGTGCAGAGTAAAGAAAGAGACAGTTTGAGATCTATAACCCAGCACCATTTATGTGAATAAATAATCCATGCACACAAAACAATGCATAATTTACAAGGACACAGTGAGATAAAAGAACGCCTATTAAATACATTTGAACGGCTGCCCAGGGGTGAGGAGAAGAGAGATGGGGAGCGAGGATGAAGAAACCACCACAAAAACTCATGCGCCTTTATGCGCACAGACTCTCTGGAGGACTGAGAAAGTGGCCACAGGACCCTCTGAGGAGGGGCTGCAGGGAAAGAGGAACTTTCCTTCTACTGACTGACCACTTTGTTCCACTTAAGTGTTTCTTAACTAACTGTGTATAATAAATCATCTTTTTTTTTTCCCACAACAAAATAAATGCATTTGTTTGTAACGAGAATTGTAACAGACTCCTGGTTTAAAAAAAAACTCAAATAAAAAAGAAAAACCTAAGGAAAGCAGTAAAATGCCCCTTCAATCCTACCATCCTTTCCCCTTAACTTGGAGACCATCCCTTCCTACGTCCCTGCACAAACACCCATCCATACGTATGGGCAATTATGTATGCATGATACCATATCATTGATAATATGGTGTGTTATCATCATGTGCCAGCATATTCTATTGCTGATGTGACCTCTAAAAATCATGAGTAACTTTTTATTTATCAGTAACTGTGTCTTTCTTGCCACCCTCACCTATGTGCTACCCTAGATAATACTAACTGAGCTCTCATTGGATCATATACAAACCCGTATATATGTCAAAGGGAGCTTGTACTGTGTTACAAAAATTGGATTGTATTATACATGTATCTTTGTACCTTGCTTTCCTCAGTGAACACATTTTCTGTCCGTGTGTGTGTGTATGTGTTTCTAATTCATTATGTATTGCATTTTTAAGCATCTTTAAACAATTATTTTAAAGGCAAATATAAGTAACACAAAGGCTCTCCAGCCTTATCACCTTCTCTTCTCTCTTCCTCCAGTTCAACTAGGTGCACTCTCTCGGAAAAGCTGTGGAAAAGCAGGCCAGCGGGGAAGGCTATTCCAACATAAGGAATGACTGCTCTTACCAGTTAAATGACAACCGACATGAGTTCATTTGTATTCTGCAAGTCTGTGGATTAAACCGCTGTAAAAAAAATGGCCTGAGCATTTTAATCTCACTCTTTTAAAATATATATTTAATGGCTATAACATGATAGCTGTGAAATAAACCCTTCTGTTAGATATTGTAACTGTGAAATATAGCTTTTTAACTAGTTGGCGGTGAATTTTTGCTGTGTTCAATCACTCAATGACTGAAATATTAAACAGGAGAGAGAAAGTATATGGAAAAAGCCTTTCCTCTCAGGCAACAGCCAGATTACAACCAGCAAGGTCAACTGCAAAATGACTGTCACCTCTAATGTGGCAATTACTGTCCTCCTAAATGGGCTGCTACTGACTCAAAGCCAACAATTTCTTTAATTTTCTCAACTCATCTACAAGTGACTTTGGGAAACTCCATGATCAGCACTATTCTTTTTATGCTTCTAGGTGCTGACAGCAGAAAGCATTCCTGCCAAAGCCTGAAGTCAAACTTTGGGGGATAGTGCCCTTCCATCTAAAACCCAGGTACCAGAAGGCAATCACACACAGGACCTTAAATCACACTCTATCATATTCTCAGTCCTTGCTTTCTCTCTTATAACAGAACTTGATTTTCCTTGAAATGGCAGTCCCATTGGCTAAGAAATACCTGCTAGGACTCTCTTGCAGCTAATTGGCCGGATGACCAAATGAGTCAGAAACACAAGTCTGCAGGGCAGGGCTGCTGGGAAAGCTATCATTTTCCTGATAAAGAAGGGGCAATCTGAGCAGATAGCTGCCTTCTCTCTTTTTGTCTTTTGATCTTCCCTGTATTTTCCTACCCAGTTTATGGACTCCCTGGCTAGAGATGAAATAGCAGGATGGCGGAACAGAAGGCCAAAAAGAACCTTGGTGTCATAAGACTTCCTGGGACAGTTTTGCCAGATTTGCACTACTGGTCCCTGGATGTTGTTGTTTCTTAAAAAATATAATTCTCTATCTGGTTAGGATGCTGCAGATAGCTTTTTATAAAATTCGATCACAACACAATCCTAACTGATATGTAGGTGATAGAAAGAGGAGAAACATGTTTTTCTCTTCATGGGCAATTAGTGTTATATAGTCAACGTTATTTCTTATTTTACTTTGGCTACCAGGGAACTCAAAGTCAAAAAATTTTCCCATTTTCAGGCTTTCACTTTAACGTGTGTTAAAAGTGTTTATGACTTTTTATTTTATTTATACTTTACTATTTTATTGTATATATTTTCCATATATTACTTTCCATCTTGGTGGAATGAAGCAGGGTGTACATATTTTGTGTGTATGTATATATGTATACATATATAAAAGGTATACATATATTATATGGTAGCAAGTGTTGCGTAGTTACTATGTCCATATGCATTGTACTAAGCATTTTTTCAGTGCTGGGAGTTGAACTCATGACCTTACCTATGCTAGGCAAGTGGTCTACCACTGAGCTACATCCTCAGTCTTAAACTCTGAACCAAGTACTTCTAGATGAATTATTTCATTTATCCCCACAATAGCCCTCTAGCCTTGGTGCATTCTCTGTCTCTCTCTGTCTCTCCATCTCTCTGTCTCTCTCTCTCTTTCCTGGAGTTTGAACCTGGTCTTTATACTGAGCTAAATCCTCAGCCCTTTGTATATTTATTTTGAGACAGGTTCTTGCTAAATCACTAAGTTGCCCATGCTGGGCTTGAACTTGCAATCCTCCTGCTTCAGCTTCCCAGAGTGCTGAGATTACCAGGTATATGCTACCACGCTTGGCTGTCATTTCATAGGTAAGGATTAAAGATTAAACTAAATTGCTTGATCTCAGTCCAAGATTATGTCCAAGTGTCTATAATCAGGTTTTTAAAACCTGCAGACTGAAATTCATGTCTTTCCATTTCCAGTTTTCTCATATTGCTGCCCTGAAAGAGGCTAATACTAAGTTTTTCTCAGATTCTGCCTCCTGCAAGTGTCAGGAAGATGCAAGCAACAGTCTGCTGCTGTGATTCCCCTTAATATTTCTTTTGTGAATGATCTGTAGAAATTGAAAATAGAAGATACTTGTCAGTGCACGGAACACACATATTGAAGAGAAGTGCTCGGGCCTCTAAGGCTAAGACTTCACACTCATTTCTTAAAGGATGAAGATACCCTCTCTGGGCTGTGTAAGAGATACTCAAGAGAGAGAGGTCTTGCTAGGAGGAGGGATCATTTGAGCCCAGGAGTTTGGGGCCAGTCTGGGCAACATTGTGTGATCCATCTCTTAATTCAAAAGAGAGGGGGTGGTCTGGGGAAATGGGGGAAGCTGGAAAGGAAGGTTTCCCAGTGACCAAGAGGGGTGAATGATGGTTTCCTGGACTCTGCCCATTTCATAGTCTGGTGGGGCCAAAGGGAATCAGATTACCAGCCAAGGAATTTGTTTAGAGTTTTTAGTATAATATTAATTCCTACAACAAATATTTACTGAGTGTGTCTAAGTGCCAGATCCTATTCTAGGCAGTGGGGAAACATCAGTGACTAAAAAAGACAAAGGTCCTAGTCCTCCTGGAGCTTATATTCCAGGAAAGGGAGACAAATAATGTACCTAATAGAGTAAGATATATGATACGTTAGAAGATGGATGTTACGGAAAAAGGAAAAAGTAGTACAGACAACAAACACTGTCTAATGGGCATCTACAAGTGCCTGGTGTGTTGAACATTTTAATGTGTCATTCCATCTAATACTCCCCAAAATGCTGAGAGTTCCACTTCACAAATGAAGGAACTAAGGCCACGAGAAGAACCTGGTCAAAGGTTAATGCTGCCATACGCAGGAGGGGGTCTGAACTCGGTTCTGTGGTGTCCTCCGTGGCATGAGGAAGCCTTGAGAAGCCGCACTCTTTCTCACCCAACTTCCTTTCTTGTCTAAAGGGGGATTGAAGCGTCTCCCCTTGGCCATTCTCTCCAGGAAGCTGAAGGCAGCTGAAGTTGGTTCCCTCACTTCTCCAGGGCCTCAAAAGCTCGATACCTCCACTGCTCCTCCTGGCCTCTGATCTATACTTCCCAGCGTCTGCCAGGAGACGATGTCAGAGGGGCCCATGGTTGCCGCACAACAGAAGCTTGCATCACAGTGGGTGGCAGAGCCTCCTAAGCTCCCTGAGAATTCCTGTCACCGGTTCCTTCCAGCCGAAGCATCCCCAAGAAAATGGCCGACGGCCTCTAGGTCCTGGCAGAGGACACCCAGGAATGAGTCAGACAGGGGAGAATGAGATAATCCTGGGGTACTAACAAATACTTCGTACCCTCTAAATCCTGGAACCAGTAATATGTGAGTTGATGTGTCCACGGTAACCTTCTATCCCAACTTCTTGGTTATCAGAGAAGTAAACTGGGTAACCTTCTATCCCAACTTCTTGGTTATCAGAGAAGTAAACTGAGTCCTGGGCTGGGGTGACCTCGTCCACATCATCGGTGCTGCCATGCCAGGACGCAAGCTTTCGTAGCTGTCTGTGTGTCCCAGCTCAGACCCAGCCTTGGGACACCCTGACAGCCACCCTCACCTGCCTGGCACAGCACAGAGACCACGAAAAGGAACATCCCTGAATAATTCTCATAAGCCAGCCGCTCAACTAAATGAAACACTTTCCCTCGTTTTTGCTTTCTGCATTCTCTATGAAAACTTTCAACACTGACAAATGAGGAAACAAGGTCACATGGCCAATAGATGGAGCACCAGGACACCAGACCAAGGTCGCAGGACAGTTCCAGAGCTCAGGAGCCTTTCCGAGGGCCACTGGCCACCCTGAGCTCTCGAGGCTGTTCCTGAAACCTGGCACGTGGGTCCTGCTGCAGTCCTGCTCAGCGCTGTGATTTCTGCTTTTCTTTGTCCTTTGCTGAACGCTGACTGGTGAATTCTCTTGGCCGCCTCATGTGAAGATAAGAGTGAACAGCTACCGAAGTCTGTCCAGCTCTCTGTTTTGCTAAGGAATTGTGTCCTCAACTCCCGCCTCCTCAAATCATTCCCCCGGTCCTAGCAGGTGTTCCACGGTAGCAGTGTGGGACCTCATTCTCTGCCAGCGCTGAATCCAGAGAGGTGGCTGCTGCGTGAAGCCGGAGGCGCAGCAGTACTATTGTAGCTTTGAGGCTGAAAGCCGTGGTGAAGGAGAGAGGAGAAGGATACGGACAGCAGGCATTGCTGGTGCTGGGAGCCACTGTGCCGGCCCAGGACGTGTCATGGGAGTAATAAACCCTTCCTGGGATTCTGCCTCCTGCTGACCAACCCAATACGCCTGATCCCGAGTGTCATCAGCTCTACCAGGTGTTGCCACCACTCTGTAGAGCTGCTACCCCAGCTGCAGCACGAGGAGCCTACTGTTCTTTTTTGGGGGAGTGGGTGCTGGGGATCAAACTCAGGGACTTGAGCTTGCTAGGCGAGCTCTCTACCACTTGAGCTAAATCCGCATGGCTTACTGTTCTTTAACCTGGCCAGGACTTGTTCATTTGGAAAAGGAAAACCAAAATAACACAGGCTCAAACATAATAGACCTTTATTTTCCCTCTGTCCAGGGCTCAGTGTGGTGGCTCTGCCATACAGAGTCCTCCGAGACGAGGCTCCCTCCTGTCTGTCACCACTCCACCAGTTCCAGCGGGCAGCTGTCATCTCCTTGCCCCAGATGTGGCATCTGCATTCCAGACAGCACAGGAGATGAAAAGAAAATGAGGGAAGCGTGGGTCCCAGTGTGTTCTATTGGACCAGTGGCAGCCCTTTTGTTCATGACACATACTTCTCATTAACTCAGCTGCTTCCTTCTAGGAAAGGTTCCTGCAGCTGCCACACAACCCTTCCTCTCCTGGCCAGAACTTAAGCCTCATGACCACATTTTGCTGTGAAAGAGGGTGTGAAATAGGCATTGTCCTGTTGGGGTCATTGTCCCACTGAAGTTCTGTCACCACGGGAGAGACAGAGAACAAATGGCAAAGGACAGCCCGGAGACTCTGCCACCCTGATGGGTGCCGCCTGAGCTTGAATTTGAATTTCCCAGAATTCGAATAAGAATGAGCTGGGCTGGGGATTTAGCTCAGTGGTTAGAGTGCTTGCCTAGCCAGCGCAAGGCCCTGAGTTCAATCCTAACTTCCTTTCTCATGGCAAAGTTAGCCAGTTCAGCAGGAGAGGATGAAGCATGCTGTGGACTTCTCAGCATTGTAGTGACACAGGACCCCAGAAAATACTTCATAAACTCTAAAGTGTTTTGCAAATATAAGGAAGGACACATAGGAAAAGCACTTCAACGCCTACTAGGTCCTTTTACATTCATTGTTTTAAATAACTTCCACATCAACCCTAAGAGATGTGTTGGTTATACCCCTTTTGTGTTCGCCACCCCCTCCCCATTCTTTCTCCATCCATCCTCATCTGTCTTGCATCCTGAGCCTACAAAGACTATACCACCTTGTTCTCTTATTCTATAGCTCTGGTTGGTGTTGAGTTGATTGAAGACCTGGAGACAACGGATGGAGGTAAGCAAGATTTATTAGCATGACAAACACAGCAGCATGTCAGGGTCTGAAACAGGCTTCAGCCTGCACCCCAGAGGCAGGGCAGCAGCTTTTAAGCCTGGAGAAGGGGGCAGAGAATGGAAGGAGGAAGTTAGCTGGCTTTAAACCTAGTGGAGAAGTTAGGCTGCTGGCAGTGGGGTTGGGGTGGAGAGCGTTATGCTCACAATTGGATTCATCCAATGGGAACTGGAAACTGAGGCCAAGTTCAGAACCAGATCAAATGATGTTCCTTCTATTACAGTTCCTTGACTCTGTTAAATTACTGGGCAGTGACTTTACAAGAAGATCCCTTTCAATTTCCTTTCCTTAATCTGTATAAAACAGGGCCCGTTTGAATGCCTAAAGCCCAGCCCCAGGTCCCTCTAAGGTGCTTTTGGAGGTCCAACTGATAGACACTGTGTGCTATTCTAGGTCTTGCCATTGAAGCAAAGCAGGGAACATCCCAAGAATGAAGGTGAAGGGACAGTGCAGGACTCTGTATCTCCTACACCGGAAGGTTAAGGGTGAAGTCAGCAAGGGGGAGGAAGCCAAAGACCCAGAATTTACAAGCCTCAGTATAGTGTCCTTTCTAACACTCCTTGTGCATTCACTTTGTCTCCACCAATGGAGCAGAAAATCCTTAGAACTGAAAACTCATTTTTAAATATGTTGTGCTTCTTCTCTCTGCATCTGGTCTTATGCTGTATAAAACAGTGCCCGTTTGAATGCCTAAAGCCCAGCCCTATATACAAGGTATATAGACACTGATTAAGGTATATTCCAATTTTTCCCCTTTAGAATGATTGTTAAAACTAACAAATTTGTTCAAGAAAATCAAAATGGAATAAAGAAAACGTGGCCAGGAAAAATGAAATTTGATTTTTCTTCAGCTAGAATTTCTCGGTCATAGATTACAGTAGGGCTGTTCTTCTGTTGATAGTATTTTTGGAGGTTTAAATTACTGGGCTGCACTTTGTGAACCCATTGTTCTGAAAACAAGTCCTGTAGCATTCCGGGTATGACAGTGGTGGAGGGGCAGGCTTGGCCTTACCTTGTGCCTTTGCACTTGCTGGGCCCTGCTGAGGATGTGGCAGTTCCAAGCAGCCTGCCAGGGGGTGTCTAGAAGGGCAATAGAAATACACAACACAGTTTAGTTGCTTCTTCAGCAAATATTACTGCGCACCCACCACGGGGGAGCACTGTGTTTAGACAACACTAAAGCAATCATCAAAAATCAGTAAATAGCAAATCATTGGTTTAGCAATACATCTAATGACCTGTGCCCCCAAATTACTCATTAGCCAAATGTCATTTGCATGGATTTATCTACAACATCTATAGGAAATGGTTTCATCCAATGTATTTTTTGACATGACAGTTTTTGTGTACTTTGTACTTTAGATCTTTTACATCCAAGTCCAAAGTTTTAAGGATTTTATGATAGGTAGATATACCCATTTTCCATGCCTTTCTCCTGCAGTATGCTACTCTTTGTTTTAATTAATAATTTGCTGTCTTTTGCAGGAGAAAATGGTAGAATCATCGTTGCTACACAGGAATGTTTTCATACATGTGTGCATGCGTCCACCCTATAAGCATACTCACAAATGCTTAGATTCTGCACACACCAGCATGCTATAGCTTCTTGTTCTATAAATAAAAGATCCATCTTCAGTTCATGCCCACAAATCCTGGGACAATTACATGTGCACTTGGGGAAAGACAATCTATTTGCATGTAAAATGTTGACCATCTGAGAAAGTCTCAAATACCTGAACTATAAAGCATGTATTTGTTTCACCCTGTAAAGGTGACTCTGGATTCTTTCTGCAAATAGAAAGCAAGTCAAAGTGACTCAATTGCACTTATTTTATCATGATACCTGATTCATATGGTACTAATAGAAACTGTAATAGAGGCACCACATATTTGTACATATCTTGAAAAGTACTCAGGCATCAGTAATGTGAGGTGCATTTTTGTATCACTGGAAGTTGCAAACTATTTAAAAAATTAACTGCATCTCTCTTTACACTCAAGAAAATAACTCCTGGATTGAAACAAGTGAGACTAACTGAAAGACAAGAAAGGATGAGTTGACCAACTAGAAATTTCATTAAATGGAAAAATAGAAACTCATTGTAGCATATGTAAAAACTTTTGACTCGGCCGACCTGCATGAATTTAAATTTTATGTGACACTGTTGTTGTAATGACCGAATTTTTGATAACCTGACTGAAACAAACACAATTTTCTATAAACTTTTCAAATGTTTTTTAGAAAAGTTTTTGATTAATTGATAATTGGGAGAATTGATCACTCCAAGAAGTCCTTCTGGGGCTGGGGATATAGCTCAGTGGTACAGTGCTTGCCTAGCATCCACAAGGCCCTGGGTTAGAGTCCCAGCACCAAAAAATAGTGCTGGCATCTAGCAAATTGTACTAGATACAACGATGGGTATGTCCAGTGGGTACAGTTGCTATCTTCATGAAGCCGGCTGTCTGGTGGGGAGACATTGCTACATGAATAATTGGTTATAACTGTGAGAGGTACAGGGTGCTCCAAGAGCATATGACGAGGTAATGCAAATGTATCTGAAAGGTAATCAAGAGGCAAAGGATGATTTTAAAGTGAGTGCAATGAAGAGGGAGAGAGCATTCCAGGCAAATGGACAGCCTGCTGGATGCCTGACATTGGGAGAAGCATACTCATTCAAGAAACCAGGAGGAGGCCAGGGTGGCTTTGACACCATGGAAAAGGGTCTAGGTTGGAGCAGAGGCCAGAGGGAGGGCAACAAGATAGCTCATTCATGTAGTCCCAGAGCTTTGGACAGACACCTTGTCCTCTGTGATCTTGACCAGCTGGCCATTGTCAGCAGGAGGCAGAGATGCAGGAAATAGGTGACAATAACAACAACAAAACAGTTGAGCTTTGGCCTTTTGAAGAAAAAGCACTTTCTCTTTTGCAGGGTGAGAAATAAGGCTCACTTTGAAATGCAGCAGGCATGTTGCATTTAGTTTTTCTTTAAATTCTGGGAGAAAAGACAGGTGGAAATATTTCATTCGCTCCATGTCTCTGCCTGCTGGAGTTTTATGCTTATTTCTCCTTCTGGGTTTCAGTGTTTACATGAAGACTTTATGCTACTGTTTCACCCCCTGGAAAGACAGCTGCTTTTGTCCTCACAGTTTGAATGGGACAGTCCTCCAAAAACCCAGAATAAAAGATAGCAATAATTACAAGTGTGGTTCAAAACGAAGAGCTCCAAAGTGGAAAACACCAGCCTCCAGAATCGTAAAGCAAAACAGCAAAATAAATATCTATTTTTCAGCTGAAGAGGAAATAAACAGTGTCTTGGAACATGACAGAAAGTTTATTTCCTATGGGGGGGAGGGAGAGCGGGAGAGGGAGAGGAGGCAGGGTCTTTAAATGAAGAACTCTTTTAAAAACCTCCTCGATCCTCTTATTTTGTACTATAAAACATAATAGAGATTTCATCAACTTGGCAGGAAATTGCAAGCTAATAAAAGAGCCTTGTTACGAAGATAATAAGAAAAGAAAGTCATAAAAGACAGACGGGCTGGATTCTGGCTTTAGGCCTCACTCTCTCCAGCTCCACAGGGACTCAGGGTTCATCAACTCAGTTAATCGTGTGGATGACCACCAATTTGTCCTTTCTTGCTTTTGTTCTTTCTTCACAGACCAGGGTATTTTTGCCCAGAGGGTGTGCCTGGAAAGGCAGACAGGAAATACACATGGCCTTAAGTCTTACCATGTTGCCTTCTACACACAAGTCATCTGCTTAATTAGCTCAGTAAACGATCCCTGATGGAGAACCAGATAGGGGGTTCTGTCCAAACCAACCTAGATGCATTTCATGCTGGTTTGTTGGTGGTGGCTTTCTCTTCTCCAGACCACCCACCCCCTGCTTCCACCACATCTTGTCACTAAAATATCAATTGCCTTCTTCTCTCTCCTTCCCTCTGATGTTTGAGTTGGCTGGGAGGGAGGGAACGCTGCTTAAATTGTATTGCTTGGACCAACCAGCATCTGTATTAGCTGAGAATTTATCAAGAATGCAGAATCTCAAAACTTTCCCTACATCTTCTAAATCGGAATCTTCATTTCAACAAGATTCCAGGCAATTCTCATACACATTAAAAATTGAATAAATCAGTCAATAACAAATGCTGGAGGGATTGTGATGAAAAAGGAACCCTTCTCCACTGTTCGTGGGAATGTAGACTGGTGCAACCACTATGGAAATCAATGTGGAGGTTCCTCAAAAAACTAGGACTAGAGATTCCATTTGACCCAGCTATTCCCCTTCTAGGTATTTTCCCAAAAGAATTCAAAGCATCATACCACTGCGATATATGCACACCCATGTTTATAGTGGCACAGTTTGTAATAGCTAAATCTTGGAAACAGCCCCAAAGCCCATTGACCAATGAATGGATAAAGATGTGGTTTTTTTATACAATGGAGTACTACTCTGCCATAAAGAATGATAAGCTTGAGATATTTCTGGGTAAATGAATGCATTTTGAGACCATACGCTTAAGTGAAATAAATTGGACACAACATGTTTAAATACCACATTGTTTCTCTGGTGTGAGAAACTGAAAGTGTAAATAAAGACTAAAATATATTGTAAGGGGAAATGGAAGAAACTGTTCAAATGGGAAGAGGTACAAGGGGAGGGGAATGGGAAAGGAACAGAGGGACAAGAGAAATAAGGAATAGAAGGAAAAAATGGAAACAAAGCTTTTGTAAATAAGGAGGGAGGAGGGGGTGATGGGAGGCAGGGGAACGGGAAAAGATGAAGCAGCAAGATATATTATGTACAGGTGCAAATCCCCTATGATGAATGTTATCACTATGCATCTCTAAAACATACAACTAAAAATACAATGAAAAAAAGACAAAAAAAAAATCGAGAAGTGCTCTTTTACTGAGCTAGTCAGAAGACTCATCTTTCCCATAAAAGAATTCAGTGGTTCCTCAGTTCCAAGAAAAGGATGGTGGACCAAAGGTCCCTTTGGACACCTTTGGTTGCCTTTGCACCCACACACCAAAGCCTGGCCCCTCCTGCTGCCTTTGACTGGACAGCAGCCACTAGACTTTTGAAGGTTTGGAAGCCAAAGTCAGAGGCTGAAAGAGTGAGTTAGCATCATGTTTAACTAGAGGGTTTTCCCTCAGGGGCCCAAAGACTTTCTAGAGGGCCTGGAGTCCCCGTGTGGGGCGCCTGGTGTGGAGGTGGGGGAGTGGATACTGGGTTGCCTGGCAGGTCCTCAAACACATGCTGTTTCTCTGCCTAGTTACATAAACATGCTGCAGAGTGGTTGTCTTAATGTTTAATTTAGATTGCTGCCCCATTGATTCCACTGTGACTCAGGCAAATGAGAGTAAACCAAATTCACGGTTTTGCCATGCCACGGTCCAGTCGTTGTACGAGAATGACCACATAAGGGTTGTGCGCCTAATTAAGCACTTAGTCAATACCCCTCTCCCTCTGGACTGAGTCATTTGCTTTATCCATTGCGGGAACGAGATCAAGCTGGGCAGTGAATGTGGGTAATTCATGCAGGAAGAACTCATTTAAGGTGAAGGTGGATTGATTGGAATTAGCTATTTCAGACAGCAGAGAGAAAGTATGGTCCCTCCTCAGGTGATTCCAATATTCCTTTACAAACAACGAGGAGTGATTCTGAATCCAAACACTTCAAGTACACATGGTTGGGGTGCTTAGGGCCAGCATCCCAGTGCAGAGGTTTTTGGCTGGACATGAGAAGCTCAGATATTTGGAAACAGGCCGTGTCATTGGTATGCACACAGCTCACTGCTGTATGATTTTTTAAAAGTAATTTGATGCATCTAATTGTTCTGTGGTAAGATAAGATCACTCCATTTTATCTGAAGTCGCAAGACAGCTTATTGACTGCGCTGTCTTACTGGTGCAGCACATAATAGCATTGTTAGGGGAAATGTCAGCGAAGGCAGTGGAGGGTGGAGAAACATGAAATCAAACTTCTCACATGACAATAGCTTGAATATCCATCGGGCCTTTGCTCCCACAAAATATGGCCGAGGATTCTTTGCAGGCTGATTTGATCACCCGTGGTACAGTGTCTGTCCGGCCAACCCAACCAGCAGCTACACATTTTAACGAGTCCCTACTCTTCCTTCTCCCAGGAAGAGGTCTGGACGTTCTTCCCCACATTTTACCAGTTTTTTTCCCAGAGAAATCATTTTCATAACATCCCTAGCATCTAAGACTTCATGTTGTAGCCTTTCATCAGCCGTCTGCTAGAGTAGAAGCATCCATAAGACATCGTCCTTCGCTGGCATAATTAAAAGAGAGTCTCTCCTTTCGAATGTTGTGTTACATTTACATTCAGAGTTATTTTGCTCTCTCTTTGCCCTTGCCTTCAAGGAATTGTGGGAATTCAAGTTAATAGGCTTTTAATGGTTCTGTGATAACTGTGATTATAAACTGTGAATCAGATCAGGGGGAGCATCCAAGTTCAGTGGAATTTCATGCAAAGACACCACTGTGACTTTTGATGCTTGGTGGAGATTGGTTTTCAGTGTTCAGATACCAACATCCTTTAAAAAAAGAAGAAATGAAAAAAATGAAAGGTACCTCGTTTGCTTTGCAATTGCTTTGATAACAATTTTAAAGCATTTAACTATACATTCTTCTTTTGATATGTTAGCAGTATTTAGAAACACATCCTGTTGCTAAAAATTAAATTTCAAAGTCTACAATTGTATTTCCTGCTTCCTTTTAAAGGGGAAGATGCTGCGTTTATTTAAAACACATGCAACATGTTGGGGACACACGCACACAAAACCCGCCTTCAACCTTTCACTGCCAAATATTTAGAAATAAATTTTTACTGTGTTCTCTGAACATGTAATTACTGCTTTGAGGCTAGTTAATGAAAATATACTTTTCTTTGAAGCATGTTGGCTCTACTAAATGAGCCTGTCCTTGTGAGTCCATAGATGAATCGATTGTGAGCCTCCTTGAAAAAAGAAACATTCTGATCATTGTTGCCAGATGTCTCAAGAAAGCCTGCCAAGCTGGGGCTAAGAAACACAGTCTTAAAATAGTAGGCACAGAATCGAACCACCAGCCAATTAGAGCCCATAGAGCAAAGTAGCTCTTGCTCCCATTGGCCAGAGGAGCTTGGGTTTTGGTATGGCTAGCCCAGGAACATTCTAGCAAGCGTCTCCTTCTTCAGTCAATTATTGCTGGCATCTGAAAAGGCCATAAAGAACGGTCAGCCCTTGGGTTTAAAAAACTGCCTTGCTCAAACACCTCAGCTGACTTCCCAGAAACACCCCTCTGGCCCTCCCTGGAGACTAGGCTATTGTCAAGGCAAAATAACTCCTGTGGTTGGAATAGTTCCAAACGGCAAAGCCTTAGAGGGAAGAACTTGCTCTCAGGTGGGGGAGTCCTTTCATGCCAGCCCTCTTGAGACCCACGAGAATGGAGCACACAACACCATCTTCTTCTCTATCTGGAGGAAAAGACTCCTTCACCTTAATTTGAAAAGAGACATTTGAACAAAAAGCAGAAGGGAGGGTCAGAACCTTAAAGGAGCACAGAGCATTGTAGTAGGAAGTCCCACCTAGCGAGTTTGGCTCTCAGCAGCACCTGTCCACAAGACACCAGGAGCACTAGGAGCTCAATGGCATGGCCAGCACCAACTTGAGGCCCAAGAATTAAGAAATTACTATTGGCAGCAAGGAGTGATTTGGTAGCAACGGCTCCCCCAAAGCCTTAAAAAATCCATATTTTATCATCCAGCAAGTCTATCTCTGAGAACTTACCCCAAGAAAATTTGCATATATTTGTACAAAGATTTATCCCTAAGCACGCTTATTACAGTATTTGTTAGGGTGGAAATTGAAACATAATATAAATGCAAATGAACCCAATACAGTAACAAAAAATATGAACTATAACCCAGAAAAATGCATACATTATTGTTTAATAAAAATAAAGATAAATACTTATAATGGTCCTATTTTTGTAAAAAATACATAGGTTAGAAATGGAAGATCACACAAATATTTTAGAAGTTTCTCTTTTCTTCATCAGACTTTTCTAAATTTCCATAATGAATGTATATTGCTATTGTGGTCAGAAACAAAATTTAAAGATTTTCTTAAAAAAGAAAGCATGGCAAGCCAAGTGTGCAGTACACATCTGTAATCCCAACACTCAGGGAGGCTGAGGCAGGAAGATTGTAAGTTTGAGCCCAACCTGGCTCAAACTTATCAACTTGGCAGCACTCTATCCCCAGATTTTTTTCAGAAAGGGCTGGGATGTAGTTCAGTGCAAAGGCCCTGGGTTCAGTCCCCAGCACTGGGAAAAAAGGCACAGCCAAACAAAGTAATGTGTGACCAGTGTCTTGCGGTCATTCAGGAGCCAGCCATTCAAGAAGGATGTATCATTAAGCTGCGGCATATCAGTGATGCTCTGCTAAGAACAGAGGACCAGACTGGCTGTCGGTTGAATCATGCAAAGTGTTCTACAGGTAATCCTCTAACTTGCCGTAGGCGCTGGAAGATTCCTCAATATGAGAGGTGGTTCCTATTCTATGGGGCTTGCGGCATGAGGAATGCACCCTCATTTCTGCCAAAGCATTGTTGTTCAACTCTTGGAACAGGCAAAGACATTCTCCTTGGAACTGTCACGTCAGCTCCTTGGAGTCCTGGTTAGCAAGCCTTGCATTATGGAAAGTGAACTCATATACAGCATCAGATCTGCTGAGGCATGACACTTGGCCTCACCCCAGACTCTGAGGAGGGAAGCTTTGTGGTCCAACAAGGAAGAATAAGAAAGCTCTGAGTTCCAGTAAAATCCCTGATAAGATCTTTCAGCAGAAAGTCCAGGATGTGCTAAATTATCTTTATGCATTCCTTTAAAAACAACTGTGAAATTTCCAAAGCTTCTGCCCTTGGGAATCAAAAAGGGATAGATGGTGTCAATTTGGGAAGGTATTGAAAAGTTTTTGCGGAATAATTTTTTGAGTGTCTACTACTAATTTTTGTAGTAGTAGTAGTAATAGTAGTAGTATTGTTTGATAGCATCTTCCTCAAATGAGAGACTAGAACCCAAAGGCCATGGCTATGGAATCAAGGCCAGTGCCAGGGAATAGATCTTAATTTAAGGGGCAACCACAGGGGACAGATGGGGGGATGGGGCTCTAGAGGAGAACATTTCGGGCTTGCTTTCCAGCATCCATCATCTTCCTTCCAGTGATAACTCCCATCTCCTATTCAATCCCGTCGTCATTCTATATGGGTTAGGTGCAGTTAATGGGGCCCCTTGCTCCAGAACTAGCCAATCAGAGCATCACATTCCCCTATGACTGTTTGGTTCTGGAATCAGAGCCGTTTAGATCCATCCCCAAACTCTTACTTGAGCAGCGAAACAATCTCCATCTTTCCTCACTGATCTGAATCTAAATGCACAAGGACTGGCATTTCCACTGCCACCTTCCTGGAACCTCTGTGTGTCAAGCATAAGGCCAACTCTTAGAAATGATCTAAGAGGGCTGGGGGAACTTGAGTCTTTGTGACGTGGGCTGAAACTACACCAGAAGCCAGCAGTGCCCCTGAACTTTTTAGCACACAAGTCAGTAAAGTTTCTGTCTTGCTGTCCAAAGAGAATGCAAGTAGAGGGAGAAGCTGGGAAAGAAGGAAGGCACAGACTGACTCATGGACAGGACCAGGGGCACTAGACAGTAGAGGGAAAGACAGAACACTCTTCCCCCTCAGGATCAGAGAGCCCTACCAGAGGTCTGGCCAAAGCTCCAAGGTCCTGCTAAAGCCCCAAGGCCAAGGACACTTCCTTCACCCCACCACAGCCCAGCCTGGCCCTGCTTGTCCGCCACTACTGAGTGTGTCTCAGTCTCCTACCACCCTTGTCCTCTGCAGGTTGGGGGTCTCTTGATATTGACTCTCTCCAAGAATAACGCTGGTAGGGAGCTGAGCCCCCATGCAGCTGGGACAAGGGAAGGAATTCCAGCTCTCTGCACCTCAGAATCCCTCCACATTCCTGGCTCCAACCCCAGCCCACCCACTCTAGGTTTGAACTCTGCCCAAGATACCATCTGCTTCTCCTTGGAAAGGACTTCTTTAGACAAATCCTGGGGCCTTCATGACAGCCCTACTGTTCTAGGATTTTGACGTTTCCTCCAGCAGGCACAGTCAGTCCCCAGATGCTGGCTCCAAGGCTGGAGCAAACCTTGTTGTCCAGAGTGAGGCTTCCTCCTTGTTCACAGCACATACTCATTTGTTACATACAGGGCCCAGTTTCTCCCTTTGGGGTACAACAGGCAGGGTGTGAAAATTCTAATAATGACTTTAAAGGAGCAAATGGCAAAAATCCCACCAATCCCATTTCATTCAGGAAAGTTAGGAGGTTCCATATTTAATTAATTCACTTGTTAAAATCCATATCAATATCATTAATTTAAAACTGCATTTTTTTCTATTTAAAAATAGTTATTTTCGTCCTATATTGCTGTTGCCTATGTCTTCTAGATTTTAGTGCACTTGGACTCTTTGGTCTGGGGAGTTGCCAACCACTGGTATAACCCAATGTCCAGTAAAAGAATATCGAGAATTACCTGTAGTCTATGCTCCAACTCATACTTGGAAGCAGAAGCCACCTGGATGCTCAGGTTTCGCTATTTCTCTAAACAGCAGGAAATTTTTTCAACAGTTAGCCCTTGGCAAAGCCATCCAGATTGGTCCCTAAGGACAGTATTGTCCCATAAGTAAGAGCACAAGCTTTAATGCTAGTCAGCCTAGCTTGCATCCTGGCACTGCTGCTAATTAGATGTACAGTCTTGGACAAGTCATTTAACTTCTTCAGTCTTCTCATCTGTGAAATGGGGATGATAATAGTACCTACATGGGAAGACAGTAGCAGCTGGAGCAGAGGGAGAAGGGGGCCTCGGAAATTAGAAACCAGCAGCACAGCACTGGGAACAGCTCTTCCAAGGCTCTGGAAGTCTTTCCTGAAATCCAGCCATGAGACATCAAAGGAGGCTGTGTAGAAGCCAATTCCCTCCACAAAGTAGGGGGAGCTCACCAGGAAGGAGCCTGATTCCCAGCACTGGCTTCTCCATCGACTCCCACAGGTCCTATCCTGACCTTGGAGTCTATCTTTAGCTCTCATTCTCTGCTCTGCTCAGACACAAGGTCCCCTGCAGCTGTGTTGGTATCTCTCCTTCCAATGGCTTTGGGGGATGGGGGAGGAAGTGCAGCTGGGTGGTATGTAGCTGGGGAAAGGTTTAGGAGAGACGCCGTAAAAAGGATTCCAAGCACCTAATTGGGGGCGTAGCAGGCTCAGAGGCAAATATGCATTCTTCACATCTCTGCGAATGGAAAGCCTTGTTTCAGTCTGAATTCAGGTCTTCCGAGAAAAACCACAAGCAATGACAAGCTCTTCAGTGTGGTTCCAGTCACAGGCCAAAGATCAAGCTTCACTGAACCAGAGTGAAGAAAAGAGTGACAGTTAAATGTCTTCTTTGTCGGCACGCAGACTGTAATCAGCTCTCCACAAGGTCACCCTGGAACACCAAGGACAGTCCAGATACCTCCTGGCTCTCCTCAGTAATGGACAGAAGCAATGGTGCAGATAATCTGGCCAAATGGTGGGTAATCCAAAAGCCATTTCTACGTGGCCTTGGGAGAAGATTCTTTGTTCACTCTGAGCGTGGGTATCTGTGAGCCTCACTGGCACACTGGCAGCATGGAGAGGTCCGGTCTCTGCCTGATAGCCAGCTGCACTCACAGGCAGGGCTCTCCTCGTGGGCAGCAGCAGGGATGGTTGGCACAGCTGGGAACAGGCAATGAGAAGGGCACTTCAGGAAGTGCTTCTCCATTTCTTCCCCCTTTTTAGTCCATTCTCACCCTTCTCGGTCCTCCCCGGAAGGCTGACCCTGTGGGCAGCTTGGCCTGGTCTCCTTTGCCTTCTGGTTCCCAAGCAGGTTTGAGCCATAGGAGCTGGGAACAGAGAAGAAAACCTAGGATATTTTTCCCTGCTTCCTCCAGGCTCTGGCACTGTCTTTCTAGTTGTCTCTATTTCCCTCCAGCTCCTGCCTGGTTCCAGTTTTCTTTGAGCTCTGAGAACACCACTCTCTTCCTTGTCCCTTTAGTCTCAGATAGGTTGACAAAGCCTTGCCATCCATGTGGCCCCTTAACCTACTCACGTCTCTAGGAACAGTTCCTTCATCGAAGTTTCCTCATGAAGCCATCTGAGGAGGTTCTGTTTCCTCTCTGCAACCTGACAGATAGAGGAGGGGAAGGAACAGGACTGCAGTCGGGGGTGAATAGTGGGAGTGTTTAACCAGACAGGTACCTAGGGGCCCTGCTCAGGGGACAGCCCCTGACTAGCTGGATGCTACTGAAGACCAAGCCCCCTCTTTGTTTGGGGGGAGCTTGCCCAACATCCCATACAGGTGGGGTCAGGTACATCCACCCGGATCGATGTCCAGCATCGGAAGGAAACTCAACTCCTCCCGTGATCACCCAAGATGATGCGGCTTCCCTTGGAAAGAGTGATTTCAAATTTGAAAAGGAACAACTTACCCAACAACTTACCCTCAATTCTTCCTTCTCCCAGAGCTTCCAATCCTACCCTAACTTCTGAAGACTGGGGTTAGGATTTTATCAGCAGGTTCTTTGGTTCGTCACCAATTCCATGCTCGTGACCATGACCCCATTTTCTAGGACCATAACTCATGTTCTTCCTCCCCAGTCTGTCTTTCTGGCTCTCCGCCGGCCCAAGCCCCCACTGCTCCTGCTTTGCTTCCTTAACATTCTACTGGTCTTCTTCTGTTGATAGAGAATTCTGCCGTTTCTGGTAGTTCTTAAATCTAGTTATTTTCCAGAGTTTCCTACTCCTGTGTCATCATCATCTGTCTAGTTCTACACACAAAAGACATAGGTGTCATCTTCATAGGGCCCTGTCCTCCAGTTCCAGGATGCAAACCATTCCCGACTCTGTCATGCCTCATCACACCAACTTGACTCCTGACATTCTTGTGAGTCACCACTATTTCTATTTCACAGCCAGACGGCTACCTCCTCCCTGGAATTCCTGTAATCCGCTCCCCTCACCCCACTCCAAACCATTCTGTAGTCCGTGGTCACTGAAAAATATGAATCAGACCACATCAACACTTAAAATCGCTCCCGTCTCCACATACTCGATATGAAGACAGAGTGGCCAAAACACACGGGATGGACTCAGGAGATGGGCAGGGTGGTGTCCCTTACAATAAACAAATGTACCCATAAGAGGGGTACATTCAATCCTGGGTCAGAAAAAGAGGACTGTTAAGAGTAAAGGATGAGGGGGCTGGGGATTTAGCTCAGTGATTAGAGTGCTTGCCTTGTAAGCACAAGGGCCTGAGTTCGATCCCCGGCACCACCCCCCCCCCAAAAAAAAAAAAGAGTAAAGGATGATTTTAGATCTTTGGAGGAAATTTGAATATGGACCCTGTATTGGATTGTATTGTGTGAGTTTGTCTTGCTGTGATAACACTATTGTGGAAGTGCAAGAGAATGTCTCCATTCTTAGACAAGCCACACCGAAGTATTTAGGTTGGAAACATGATGATGGCTGAACCTTTCAAATGCCCAACAAATGAATTATACAATGCACATATGCGTGTACAAATATGCTTATATACACATGTAGATATATAAATTAAAAAAAAGAAATGGGAGGAGAAAACAGACAAAGCCGATATGCAAAAAATTAACAAATAATGAATCAAATGTGTAGTATTCAGATGGTCAATGTTCTTTTCTTTAGTTTTTTTTTAGGTAAGTTTGAAATTTTGAAAATAAAATAGAAAAAATAAAGTAGCATCAGATTTCTCAACAGCAACACTAAGATCCAGAACAAGATTGCCTTAAAAGACACAAAGCAAGCAAAACTGTCATCCCAGAATAGTATTCCCAGCTCTGCTGTCCACCAAAATAGTGAAGGTAGAATGAATATATTTTTAAACACATTTAAGACCTCAAAATGTTGACTGCCTATGTACTTTTTCTTAGAAAGCTGTTGAGAGATGTGCTTCAAACAGTAAAGATGAAATGCAAGAAACAATAGCAAAAAGAAGGGAAGTCTCAGGACAGTGGAAAGGGGAGCCACAGGATGGCGACGGTAAAGGGAGCCTCCATTCCAGACCAGAGCCAGAGGACACTGGGCTTTCTGGGGGGAAAGAGGGAAAAGAGAACAAAATGAGACAAAGCAAAAACAGGAGTTCAGAATTTCTGTGTCTGATCAAACTGAATTTGTTATTGGTATAGCAGAGCGTTAAGGGAAATGTAACGATGACATGTAGGAACCCTGGCAAACACGGAGCTGGCGCCACTGTTAACTCCAGAAGAAACTGACAACAGTTCAAGAAAAGAGGTGTGAGTCTAGAACCTGTCTGGCTCCACAGTTAACTGTATTTTATAGTTAAGATTAAAAACACTAGTTTTTAACTAACCTGGGGTGGAAATGAGTAGTGTATAGGTAAAGGGGGAGGATATTGATCACAGTTAGGTCCTCATCTCTCTCTTCCATGTCTGGAGGTCAAGGGATAATGTTTAAAAAATGATAAATTAGGAAATAATTTCCCCCAAAAAATTGAAAGCAGAAGCTTGAACAGATATCGGTGCACCCATGCATATAGCAGCATTATTCACAATGCTTTGGTTAAAGGTGGAAGAATCCAAAATATGCACTGATGGAGGGACAGATAAACAAAATCAGTCCATCCACACAATGGAATATTATTCAGCCTTAAAAAGGAATGAAATTCAAAAACATGCTATAGCCAGGCATGGTGGTGCACACTTGTAACCCCAGCACTTGGGAGGCTGAGGCAGGAGGATTGCCATTTGTTCGAGGCCAGTCTGGGCTACATAGTGAGTTCAAGGCCAGCCTGGAGTACATAGCAAGACCCTGTCTCAAAAAAACAAAAATGCTACAACATAAATAATCCTTGAAAACACTATGCTAAGCAAAATAAGCCAATCACAAAATGATAATTATTGTATGATTCCATTTGTATGAAGTTCCAAGATACATCACGTACAGGTACAAAATAACTATGATGAATGTGATCACTATGTATACAATGTACCAATACATGTTCTTGGTAAAAAAATAAAATAAAATAAAATAAAATAAAATAATAAAATTGTGGTGGTAACTATCAGGAGAAACAGAGCAGTTGTGCTCACTACTAGTATGTGATACTGATAGGCCCAAGGGACAGTGTCAGACACAGAAGCTTTTCATTACAGTCCTTTCCGTACTGTTCTACTGTTGAAAGTATACCATTAGCGAGGCATAGTGGTGAAGACCTGTAATCCCAGGGTGGGTGGGTGGCTGAGGCAAGAGGATCGCAAGTTCAAACCCAGCCTGGGCAGCTTAGTGACTTAGGGAGATGCTGTCTCAAAATTAAAAAAAAAAAAACAAAAAAAAAAGAAAAAGGCTTGAGGATGTAGCTCATATGGAAGCCCTGAGTTCAATCGCCAGTACCAAAAAAAACAAATAAACAGCAGCAGCAACAACCACAAAGGATAGCATTAACATTTATACAGTGCTTATTGTATGCCAGGCACGCTCTAAATATGTTGTTTATCTGTGCTCTGCATACTGCACCCTGCATCCCGCAGGAAAGGAACCAGAGCTAGGCAGAGGTGGAAGGCTCCATCTCAGATAGGCTGCCCCACAGTCATTCTTGCCCTCGGTCACCCCAATTTGCTGCCTCTCATGCACATGTATTGCAGGGATGAAAGTAAAAAACAAATTTTAAAATGTGCTGCAGTGAATATCCTTGTATATATATCTCATGTGCTTGTGTGAGAGTATCAGGCTTCTGGAAGCAAAATAACCCCAATTTTTATAAAAAAAGACAAAACATGACATTTGATTCATCATGCAGGCATAAAAATGATTAGAACAACACTAATATTGCCATTATACTCACTACACTATGAAATTGAAGCACAGAAGCAAATGACTTTTCCACCTGTGCATGATTTTTATCAAATGCCCCTATTTTTCTAGCCCCCTCTAATTTCTCCCCTCACCTCTTCTCTATAGTCAGTAATCATCACAATGGTACCTGGGGAATAAAACATAAGAAAAACAGGCACTGCTTCCTTTAGAAAGAGCAGGACCTAATTTTGCAGTTGAGAAAACATGTTGAAATATTATTTTTACAGTGAAAATAGTTACATCACAATTTTAAATTACATTTCCATTTGAAATGGAGTCGATTTGCACCACCTACTGGAATATATAGCTCTATATAGTCACAGGTTAAAAATATAAAGCCACTTTTAAGAATTTAGAGTTACATTTCTGGTTATCTGTAAGAGGCCAGCCCTTTGACATGTTGGAAATGCCAAACACTAATTTCTTCAGAGACCATTTTCTAAAACAAACTCTCTTTAGATGCCAAATTTAATCATCTAACTAAATTAACAAATTGTACAACTGCTTTAAAAATAAAATGATTAAGCAAATACATCAACCAAAGAGATAAAAATGTAAATTAGAAGCAAAAGTGAAATCAATACACATTATCAGTTGCTAAATCACTATTAAAAAACAGGATTCAAGCAGACAACTGGAAAATGACAGGAAACATAAGCAAACAGGATAATAAACAGAACATAACTCAACATTAATTAAAAAAGAACTCACCCAATGAAAATTTGATAGTGTTTATATCTAAAGTAATAATCATTGTCACAGTTTAATTATAGCCTGCACATCAATACACAAAGTATTTGTAACGAGACTCTCTAATATTTTAAAGGAAACCTCAACAAAATCTTCATTTCTTCTGACAAACTACTCTGAGCAACAAATTTCTGAATGTATAGTAGCAACATTTATTATTGTATAATTGTCAGGGATTTGTAAAAAAAATACAACTATAATATCTACTGTTCTAGACGAAATTGCTTTAGAAGTCTAAATATATTACGCTTTAATTTCTTGAAACCTATTACACCATTTCACTTATTTTATGGGTATTTTGTCTGAAAATTGATTTTATTTTTATATGTCAACTAAATTAGATGTCAGCTAAATTAACTGAGGCATAAAATATACTAGCAAGATATATTTACAAATACACATGGCAAAATGATGTGCAAGTAACAAGAATCTGATTTAAACTCACAAGCACAGAAAGATCCTGGGCAACAGTGACCACATCATCTATAATCTGCTGTTGCAGGTGGTTCGTGTACGACAAGCCTGTTCACAGTGATAAATGTTATGTGCGAGGTTGCTAGAAGGTTTTCTATTCTCATGTCATGTTTAAAGTTCTCATCTGCATTTGGAAAGCTTGGCTTCTTCCATTTTTGCCAGTTTAGCAGGCAGTCTTTCCCCAGATATCACCTCCAGAGCTTCACTCACCAAATGTGCAGCTATGATTCCCACACATTTTAAATCTGTAGCCCCAACCTCTTTTTACAGTTCAACTGGTATATCCTCCTGCCTTCTTGTTACCCTCTTAGATGTCCCAAAGGTATCGCAACCCTTACTCCTCGAATCGATTCACAACATGTTCACTCCTAACCTCATCCTATTTCAGCATCTCTAGCTCATCATCCCATTCATCCAACCTCGTGTCCCTGTTACCTACTTTCCTGTCATTTCTAATCCAATCTCTGCCCAAAGTCCTGGCCATTGGAATTTCTAAATCTCCTTGGGCCTACTTGCCGCCTTCCATCCCCACTTCCCAGCTTGACTGACCCAGGAGTTTGGGCTATCCTCATTTAGCCTGGCCATGGGGCTTCTCGGTGGAAGCCTTTGACTGCAGACAAGCCCTCTCAAGAAGGGCCACAGAGGCCTTTTCTGGTGTGACACCCTCCTCCCTGCCTAGCAGCTCTTTGCACACCTGTGATGCAGCCTGCTCATGCCTGAGCCTCACCTCCATCTCTCAGTATTGCACCCTGGTGAACTCCTGATGCTGCTGGAAATTTACTCATGCTTTTCTTTCTGCCTGGAATTCTCCTCTCTTCCCTTTTTTGCATAGTCACCTCCTCCTGACTGGGTCAACTTTGAACTTTGAACTTTGCAAGCTTAGATTCTGGAGGGTATTTATTTAAAATTTCTGCACGGCCCCACAAAACTATTTTTACTTGCCTTTGCATGCCCAGCACCTAGTCTACCTGAATGATTTGCTCAGACCAGCCGTAACAGGGCACTTGCCCCAGGCCCCGCTCTGGTCCTTTCTGGCCATAGAAAGCGTGAAGAGATGGACTCACCAGGAGCTCCAGGGAGCGTCCCAAGGAACGGCTGTTAGGATGATAGGAGAATAATAGAACATTATATTATTTAGTAGTTTCCAAAGAGAAAGTGTTGTGAAGGTGTATTTAGCAAGGAAGGATAACAATTAGTTCACTTATCTATAAAAACTTTAGATATTTAGGCAGATGCTATGTGGGCCTCCATTTGTAATCTTCTCCAGATCCTGCAAATGTTAGCACTGAGTTTGTTTCGTGTGTATCTGAGAGTAAATTTTGTTGTTGCTTAATAGCAACGTAATTCCCCATACCTGTTCAGAAATCTGAGTTCAAAACAGAATTGACTCTTAAAGCATTAGAGCTATAAATATATTTGACCAAACTCACTAATAAGTGTGATGAATGGGGGTGGGGGAAGAATGAACTATTAGACTCATTCAGTAGTGAAAATGTTCCAAAATTATTATATGACACTGAAATAATTAAAGATTATGTTATTTGGGCTGTGGGACAATGAAATTTCTTGTCTTTTCACATTTTGTTAGCGTTTCAGTTTTCTTTTATAAATGTGCTTACATTTGTAATGAAAACCTTATTCTTTTGAAAATCAAGTTACTATTCTCTTTCATTTACAAAATGTGGACATTTTACCAATGCTTCTCCATCTTCTATGTTATCCCTCATATGACAGCAATGGCAGGAATTTTTTGCCCATGTATTTACTTCCTGGCAGAGACCAAATTTTGAATTTTCAGAACTTGGTGCCAGAAGGACTATGGGTTAAGTTACATGTTTTGTGTCAGGAATTGCAGACGGGCTTCATATATAGCTCTAAAAGAACGTATTGTGTGGCTAGCAGACCCAGAGTGCACTGGGTTTCGGGGTAGCTGCCTGAGCTTTCTTTTATTATCCTGATGCGCAATTTTCACTGACGCTCCCTTGATTTCCTTCAGTTTCCTAATTGTGATCTGGAGTTTATTTTTAACAATCGTGCTTCTAGAAGTGCAGTTTTGTTTTTCTTTACTTCGAAATAAGAGCTGTCTAGTTATTAAGCTAGAAAGAGCCTAATTGCTTATCTCCCCTGAACTTGATGCATCCATCAGGCACAGGGTGTTCCAGCAGACTGATGTCTCTCCTGCCCCCCATCGCCATTCCCCGCTTCGCACTTCAGTATTTTTCCTTTGCATCCCCCGCCAGCCCTCCCAGTCTCTCTCAGGACATCGGGATCAACAGCACTTCCTGATGCTCTTCTGCTGTCCACCTCGGCAGCCAATGTGCTTGTCACGTATTCTGCCTTTCCTTTCTGGGGGACCACATCCTGCCTTTCATGATTTATTACTCGCTACTGACCTTCTCCACTACCTACTCCAAGAGCACAAAGCCTGGAGGTCAAGAATCATGTCTTATTGATATCATCAATCCAACACTGCACCCAGGACTTAAGTAACTGTTGAATCAAATTAAATTAAGCAAATTTTATTGGTCAATCCAAGCATTTATCCCAAAACTTCTGAGGGCTCCCTGGAGACATGTGTCTTTTCTGGCCCGCCCAACAGACTGACCGGTGAAAATGATTGACGGAACAGAAGAGCATGGCCAGAAGAAATGTGCTCAGGGGAAGGGGTTATATTTAGTATAAGTAAGAATGAGCTAAGGGTAATAACCTGAAGAATGGAGGTAGGTGGGACAGATGAACGTCAGTTATTCATGTGTGGTTACTATTGAAGGAATTATGGAAATGGACATATGGAGGTTTATTTTACTGTTCTCTCTGCTCAGGTTTGCATTTGAAATGCCTTGTGATGAAAAGATTTGAAGAAGATGAAAGAGAAGGAGAAGGAGCATCTGATTCACAGACTCTGAGGAGGTCCCAGACAGGGGTTTGGGAGAAGGGCCCTTGAATGTGGGTCTCCTGCTCTTGGGGTGCCCCCCTTACTGGCAGCACTCTTGCCCTCCAAGCACTCCAACCCTTTTCATGTATATGGACCCTGGCACTCAGATTTCTGACCCAGGTAACAGCACCCCAGGTTTGCCCCACGTCCTAGAACAGTCCCAAGTGGGCGTTGGAGCCTGTAAGAACCTGGCTCTCCTTCAGCTAATCCAGCTGGCAACCCACCGTGGGATCCTCTGGGGCAGAAAGTCCCTTTGATGTCTATTAAGTTACACAGAGCATGGCCCCACTTTCTCTGGGAAGGATCTGTGCATGCCTCACAGGAACCATCGTGGTGGAGATTTCTCCATTCTGGATGCCTTCTCATGGCAGTGGAGGCCAATGAAGTCCTCTGCCCAGAGCACATGCATTCTGAATGACCCATCAGAGTCCTCCCTCCAGCCACTCTCCCATGGGTCACTACAATCAGATAATCAACGTTCATCTCAGCCAAGATGCACAAAGCACTGTACCGATTCCATATTCAGGTTTCTCTGAAACATTTCATAATATGTGCACTGATTAGGTTCAACCATTTTTGTGGATAGAGAAGCCTGAGACTCTCTAAGGGAAGAACACAAATTTCTCTTCCCACTCTGTGCAGCATGCATCTTTCCTACCTCCAGATCACTGAAAGAATATTTGTAATGTAGATGAGGTTAGTCCTTTTGCCCAATGTTGACAGACAAGAGGAAGATTCCAGGGAGAAAAGCCACAGCAGCAAATGAATACAAATGATGCTTTTCCACTTTGTGCTCATAAAATGCCTTTTGTGCCAGAATCTCAAAGCTCTCCAGGAAGCAAGCCTTGACTGACACTTTCACCGGGGGGTAAATGTGAATGGTCAGAGTTTCCTAAGTCATTTTTGATAAGAACAAATGTCCAAGACTTTTAAAATGCAATAAACTTGCCATCTGGGGAGTAAACAAAAGTGTGCAGATGGATAATGACATCTGTGGATTCTGGCTCCATTTCCTAAAGAGAGAAAAAAATGTAAATAAATATGTAAAAAACTTGTCATATGTGAATAACACCCATGGTTCATCCAGTGGCTGCTAGATGGCTCAGTGTTCACGTTCACAAGCAATGGATTTTATTACTGGGGCTTTCTGACTATAAGATACAGAAAATAAAAGATATCTTTTCAATGTCAAGTGAGAAGACAATGGAAATGTTTAGGGAAAAAAAATCTAGGCATCGACTCCGACACTTGATGCTTCGCACTGAGGCAACGCTTTCCTTTTGTTCTCTCCATTGGAACCCTCCTTGTAGATGTTTAATAGTTAAATGATACATTTGGATCTGCACAGGCCACACCCTTAACTGCAAAGGCCAAGGGGACCCACCACACTGTCTGGCTGACAGACTGATTGGGAGGTTCATTGGAGAATTCTTCCTTTTTAGCCTCAGTTTATGATACACGGGCAGTATGACTAACTGCTTGGACTTGAGCCACCAACATGCCTACAGAGCAGATGTTAGTGACTTTGAAATGGTTTCTAGGATTCATTTAGTGTATTAATCATATTCAGAGGATAAAACTCACAGACACTAAGAACATGTGTGAAAGCAACATGTAACAGGGTGAGCCTGCCCTAAAATCTGAAAGTCAGTGCTAAGAGCTTGTAACAGAATCCGAGTTCATTAGGTGCCTAGAAAACAAACTCCTTCCTGCAGTTGGAAATGTTTCCAAGTAGTTTCAAATACTCTTCTTAAATGTCATTAATCTACAGAAAAATGGTGAAATAATTATCAGTTAATAGTAAACAAGATATCAGGCAGCTGACCAAAAGTGTCTTGCTATTACATCGCTAAACTGCACACCCAGACGTGCACCATCTTATATTTTTTAATTTTTCTACTATTTTCAAATTAAAGTGTAAAGTAAAATGTAATTTACTAACTTGCTAATTGTTCTTGACTTAAACAGTACTAGCATTTGGTTGCTGGTAACACAGTATGTCTAGAACAGTCTAAAAGCAGCAGTCTAAACTTTTGAAAGCACTCATTATTATTAATAACATGTAGGTGCATGAACCCCTAATATCTGCATATTTATTTATAAATGACATATTATCACTAATACATTGACATAAAAAACAGAAAAGTAAAAAATTTCCAGTATGAAGTGAGATTTGAAACATTTTATTTATTGATGACAAACTAGTTCTGTTCCCACCAATGTTTTTTAAAAGGTCGCAGAATGGTTGAGCAAGCTCCTTTCATTTTTGAGAATCTTAGTTGAAAACTTTATTACACAACACTCTAAAACCTCCTTCCGAGTTAGGTTTATTTTAAAACTTGGTTTTAATGGCTGTCATCACTTAACATGTCTCAAAAGTAGACTACTTGAAAGAATTACATGCTCCCAGGGCTTACCAAATCAAATTCTTATTTCAGTTGTACCACAGGTTATGCCAAGGTTTTAACTGAAATGTGGCTGGTTAAACTTCCATCTTCTTTGAAGTCCATCAGTCGTTCTTCCATACTAATTAAACAGTGTCAAAGAATAACTCTGAAAAATTTTGTCAGCTGTTTTACATGCAGTGTGTTTATTCATACATGAGGAAGAAAGGGCAGTAATGAACTAAAATAAAAGCAGGATGTATAATAGATAGGAGACGGGGAAAGATCTGCTGGTGGCCTGGGAAGAGTTGGTCCTGCAGGCATATTTTGGGAGTAAACAAGTAAGTTGGCACCTGTAGAAGAGACTGGTCTGGATGCTCTAAGTTGGCCAACCACGGTATCAAAGAACACAAATAGATTTTGCAGAAACCCCGACTGTGCAGCTGGAGTCCCTCCCCTTAGCGTGCCGCCCTAACTAAGCCAGAACTGCACCACTGTCTCCCTACAAACACCTCCATATATTTAAAAGTCCAACTCTCTTTCGGGAAGATTTCTCAGAGATGAGGAATTTCACTCTCTAAATTTGGCGTAGACATAAGTTTTTATATGGAATACACATAATTTTTGGCAACAAAAATCACACTGTTACAAAGATACATTTTCAAAGATGTACCCTCCATAAAATCACATTGTTTTCAAAATCAAATAGTTTGTCTTCCATTGCTAGCAATCACCTTTGTCTTGAAGGAACAGGTTGTTTTTGTGAAACTTTCTTTTAAGTAGCAGCCTAATGACAGCTACTTGTCATCACAGACAAGATGAGAAAATGTAAAACACTCTTTATTAAAAAAAAAAAATAGGTAGCTCATTTTTAACCCTAAGAATACTTTGGAGTGTTTTGGCACTAATGATCTGTGACCTCTGTGTCGTTCATGAAGTATTCAAGGTTACGCCTTGTCTTGGTACAAAAGTCCAAAAATATTCTCCTAAAGGCATTGTTTTGTCACTGGATTTAACCTCACGAATGGGGTCTGACAGGCTATTCAAGTCACTTATGCTTGGGCAGACTCAAACCAAGGTTCTCCTTTGGGGAACATTGGTTTTCTCTGCCTCACTGATGCCACCTTGGCCATGATTTTCCTTATTTGACAACAAACAAAAGAAAGAAAGAAAGAAAGAAAGAAAGAAAGAAAGAAAGAAAGAAAGAAAGAAAGAAAGAAAGAAGAAAGAAAGAAAGGAGAAAGAAAGAAAGAAAGAAGGAAGAAAGAAAGAAAGGAGAAAGAAAGAAAGAAAGAAAGAAAGAAAGAAGGAAGAAAGAAAGAAAGGAGAAAGAAAGAAAGAAAGAAAGAAAGAAAGAAAGAAAGAAAGAAAGAGCAGTAATGTTTGTCACTTCTGACCCAGAACTTCAGGGGCCAGTTTATAGTTCCCATTGCCACTATTGCTGGCAATGCTCCAGATCAAGGCTGCTTCATCAGCCTGGGTCCCTGTGTCATGGTCAGCTTTCTGCTACTGTGACAAAAATATCTGAGTCAGTGGTTTGCAAGAGAGAAGATTTAATACAGGACAAATACAAGTTACAACATTCACACACACAAGACAAACGCAGGAAGAGTGCAGAACGTCTATCTATGTACTGGGGACCTGAAAGATCCAGTCAAGAACTGGGAGCCTGCGGCACGGTCCCATGTACGTCTGTGTCTGCACTAAAAGGCTGAAGAGTCTATACTGAGGCCAGAATATGATGATCACAGTGAAGATGGAGACCAGAGCTTCCCCAAAGCAAACAGCAGCCATTCCCAAGGACAGCAAGGCCCCAAGCTTCTCCTGCAATGAGAACAGCCAAGTTCACCTCAGGGAAACCAGCTGCAACAGAGCTTCTCCTGGGCAACAGCTGCCTCCTATCTTCTGCTCCCTATTCTCCTTTATGCTGTGTCAGCAGTAGTCCTCAGGTGGATCTTCTACGTCCAGAACCATGATAACTCAGTTCAGATGGGCATTCCCACTCAAACTGACCATATCAGTCTGTTACACCAAAGATGATAACTTAAAGGAGGAAAGGTTTATTTTGGCTCAGAGATTTCAGTCCATGGTTGGCTGGCTCCATTGTTGCTGGGCTATTGCTGAAACAAAACATCATGGCAGAAAGGCGTGGCAGAAGAAAAGCTACTCATCTCCTGGTAGCCAGGAAGCAGAGTGAGGTAGGGGCAGAGCCAGAGAGAAAAGGGCCAGGACAAGGTTTATACTCGCCAAGGTTATATTACCGTGACCTAGTCCTTTCAAATTGGCCCCACCTCCTAAATTTCCATCACCTCTTAATAAAACCATCAAATTATTAATCCATCAATAGATTAACCCATTGATGAGATCAGAGCCTTCATGATCCAATCATGAAGCCCATTGGATGGCAACAAGACCCCCAGCACATGGCCTTTGGAGGACATTTTAGATCCAGACCATAACAGTCCTGTTAAAAATGACACGGACCAGTATATTTCAAATGTTGCATGGAATATACTTATGCTAAACATTTGGTACATTCTCATCCTAGGTTTTTTTTTTTTCCTACTGTTCAGCTAAAATTCAAATTTAACTGAGTGGTATTTTATTTGGTGGCCCTAGTTGTAAGCCACTGACATTGGAGATCATTTGTTTTAGTTGAATATCCAATTTCACTTGACTGATGGAACAGCTGACATGGCCTGGGAAGGGAATGGGTTAGTATGTACAGTGTCAGTGAAGCTTACCTTTGCCCCTATTTTGCAGATTTAAAAAAGATATTACAGATCTTCTGTAATAACCAGAGGATTGTCTTTGGAGACCACTGTCCTAAGGTGTGGTCTACAAGCCAAGGACCTCAGAAACTAAAGATCTCAACAAAAATGCAGATTCCTCTGTAGTATATCAGAGATACTAATTTTGAATCTGGTGATGACTGGTGGATCTGTTCTCTTCTTCAGAGATAATTATGAAACAAATTAAAATTCCACTGGCCTATGTCTGCAATTTGTTTCCCAAAAACTACCTGAATAAGAGACCTGAATACTGGTTTTGGCTTTGCTACTAATTAGCTTTTTATGTGGTTCAATAAGTCAACTCTGTTCTCCTTTATGGACTGCATCACTCTCTTTTCGAGAGGCAGAGATTGGTTCTGATCATCTCAAACCTTCTTCCAGTTCGGAGTCCGGGATCAGGAGTCAGAAACTGAGTCTTCCAAGGTCCAGCAAGTAAATGAATGAGGATGGTTGGGTATAAGACTCTAGGTCCTGAAGGGGATCATGGTAAACTATAACACACATTCCCCAAATGTTCCCAGAGCACAGAAGGTTTTGGAGTTTGGCATTCTCTGCCATAGGAGTTGCAAAGGAACGGCAAGTACACTGCACACTCCTATTCTTGCCAACACTCTGAAGTATATCTGCCTTTCATATAGCTGTCTTTCTGTAAAAGTTTTTTTAAAAAAGAGTTCTAATTTTGCTTTGGAAAATACGCAGCACACAAATAATGCAATGAATTAACAATTGACTGGGAATTTTCTGAAATCATCTTGCATGGTGAGAAGAATTCTGCAAACTGAGAAAGTCTAACTACAAATTGTTTTAGAAAGGAACAAACTGTACATCAATACTAACTTTAATAATTAATGACATTGACATTGTAATATTTTGGAGTTACTTCATTACACATTTTCAGCTTTGATTTTGCAAATAAAAATATTTTGGAGTCAACAGCATTGTTTTAAGTCTCCAACATTTTGATAAGCATTTTAAAAGCCTGTCAGCTCCAGTCATTTTTCCTAAATTGCCTAAGGGCTAAAACAGTTCTGTCAGCTGGTGCTGAGCCCGATGCTGGTGAAACAGAGATGATCAGACAGGACACCTGCCTTTGAGGACCTCATAGACAGCAAGGGAGGCAAAAACAAACAGGTAATTTTTCTGTAATGTGACAAGTGCTGGGATAAAGCCATACAAGTGATGGGAACAAAGAAAGGGACCCTGAGGGATAAGCAGGGAGGGATGTCAAGAGAGACTTGTTAGAGATGACACCTGAGATGAATCCTGTAGATGAGCAGGAATGAGTAAAGTGAGGCAGGTAAAGGTATTCGAGGCAGAGGAGATGCACCAGCTAATGGAGAGCTATGAACAAGTCATTGGAGCAGCATATTGTAGGCAGTCCATTCATTCATTCAACAAACATGTGTTAAAGCAGTGAGGGCATCAGGCACTGGTGAGGCAGAAAAACATGTGAGAGCCCTAAATGAGCATATGAGCCAGGATGACTGTCCAGGGTAAGGCAGCCTGGGAATGATGGAGTCCATCCTCAGTGGGGGCTGAGAACTGGGGTCAGAGTCAGGCAGAGAGTGGAACAATGTAAAAAGGAATATAAATTCATGTCTTAAAATTTGATATTATGGAAGGAATGATCTACGTGTTCCTACATTTCAATCATTTACATTAGAAATAATAAGCTTTTTAAAAACATAGCATGTAAAAGCATTTGGATATGTAAAAAATATTAACAAGCCCTTAGGGCTGGAGGAATATATAAACTTTATGTAACGCAGATGTGCCCCGTTTCTCCAGGACTTGGGGGATTACCCTCCTTTACCAGCTGAATTAGTCCAGCCCCTGCCAGGCTCCCTCCACAGGTAGTTCCTGGAGGCCTGGTCCCCCAGCTGCTGCCCTTGGTTCTGGGATCCCCTAGCTGCTGCCAGCCTCTCTTTCTGGTTCTATTTCATTCTTCCTTGCCTTTTTACCAGCTGTTGCCAATATATGTGCTCACTAAGCATTATCAACAAGGGTCCAGGCACTCACTTCTCAAGAGGCATCCTCAAGGAAATCCCTTCTTATAGAGATAGATCATACAATGAAACAAATTTAAAGATTATTAGAAGCTAAATTACATATGTGCAAAAGTTTACTGAGATTATACTTAATTCTAAAACAATCAGAAAGAAAAAATAGGAAAATAAGGAAAACTAAAAAATAAATGTTTAATCACTTCCTCTTACCACTCAAAGATCCCTTTTCATTGACAGAAACAGACATGTTTTTAATATTGGGACCACACCTCACGTTAGCTTTTAAAAATTAATTTATTATTTAACATATAATGAAAATGTATACTCTTGAATATTGTAAGACGAGTTAATGGTTATAGTTTATTACGTATTAAAAATAAGTTTTTACCATCCTCCCGTATTAGGTTTTAAATTGTGTTCAATTTTTCACCAAATTAACAATGTATAACTTGAAAAAACCCAGAAAGAATGGGATGTGCAATACTAACATTACAAAAACCAAAATCGGTACATGTTAAATAAATATCTACAGACTACGCTATTATCAAACTCATTGTTAAATTTAATCCATAAAAATTTTTTGTTACATTCGAAAACACTTTGTAAATTGGGCTTGAAGTCACAAGGATTTATGAAGATGCACACTACTGGCAAATTATCAGAGCCAAATATAAATTACAAGCCAAGATAGCCAAATAACTGTAAAGGTAAAATTAAATTTAAAATTTAATTTCTTACCATAAAACAAATCTTTTGCCACACATAATATTTTGTATGAGAGATATGGCGGCGTTTAGCTGTTTTAGATGATATCAGATTTAGAGTCAGAAAGTGTAGTAAAGAAGTGGGGAGGCTCCGAGCCGGGTTCTCAATGATTTAAAAGGCCCTGGCTCTTTCTGCCCCTCGCTATTCTTTCTTTCTTTCATTGATTGATTGACTGGTGTTGGGGATCGAGCTCAGGGCCCTTCGCTTGCAAAGCAAGCACTCTAATCACTGAGCTAAACCTCCAGCCCCCTTCGCTATTCAAAGTACTGGCAGCACCCCCCGGAACTTGAGAGAAACGCAGGCGCTCAGGTCCACCCCACCAGACGTACAGGATCAGAAGGTGCGCTGACCGGATCGCCAGGTGCTCCCCACGCACGTAGACGACGGAGAAGCCCGACACCGCCTGGACGTCTCGGACAAGGTCGCTGGGTCTCGGGCAGGCGCCCCAAGAGCACCCAAGCCGCCAACCCTCCGCGAGGTGCCGCCTCCTCTGACCTCACCCCACTCCTTAACCTCGGGGGCCCGCTACGCACACCCAACTCCTCCACTCAGGCATTATGATGCTGGGAGAGCACCGAGGCCGGGCCCCGCTGGACCGGCTGCCCGGCCTGCGCGCCCCTCCCTTTCTGGGCCTCGATGCTCCGGTTCGTCAAAGGAGGGGACACCGAAGGCTAGGGAAGGAGTGCTGACGTCATTAATAGAACGGGGATGGCTGACGAGGCAGCAGGCACACCCTATCCTACGCAAGGAGAAGCTCCCAGACTTTGATTTTTTCCCAAGCCCAAGTACCCACGACTGCTGACCGACACAGTCAAGCGGCGTTCATGGAGTACGGCCTGGAATACAGATATCGCGAGAAAGTCTCCCACGGTTGCTCTGACAGACGCAGGCGCACTACAGTTTCCTCCCCTCCCCTTGCGAAGGAGGCACGGCAGTAGGGGGCGGGGCCAGTTTTAGAACAAAATTCGCGAGATTTGGTCGCGTCAGCGGGACTCCTTCCTTCCAAGGGCCGGAAGTATAGTCGGCAGAGCATTTTAAGTGCTTGTTCTCCTGGGTTGTAGTGCCTCGGGGCTCGGGTTCCTGTCGCGGCTTCTCGGCTCGCGCTTCGCCTGCCCTGGGCCTTAGTAATGGGGGATTCCAAGGAGGCCGGAGCCGAAGCCCCGCCGGTGGCGGCTGCTGCTCGAGGAGGGCTCAGCCTTCTGTCTCAGGGAGAGCCGGAGGAAGCTTCTGCACAGGTGAGTCCTCCGCAGGGTCGAACCTGCCCAGGCTTCGGAATCGGCGGGAAGGAATGTCACGGTTCCCGGAGCTTCTGGCACCTTCTCTCCCCGCCTCCCTGACACCTCCAAAACAGAGTGGAAGCCCTTGGGTCTGTCTTGAGGTAGGCAGGTATTTGCTTGCAAGTCATTCGTATCCAGAGCAATCCTGGATTCCCACTCTCTGGTGACCCATTGGTGAATTAGACACGATCTCTGCTTTCAAGGAACATACATGTAGTGTGTAATTCCAAAATGTGGCACAGTCGTTCAAAGCCGGGGGGACGGGAAAAAATGCCAAGGAAGGACTCAAGGGATTAGGGCTGAGCTAATTTTTGAAGTATATATAAAGTGTTTGCCAGTCCCCAAAGGGACTGCGAGAAAGGAGGTTAGAATAGTGAACCCAGACGAGTTCTCTGTTTCCTTGCTATGAAGTTGAGAGGTTCAGAGTATGTGTGTTACTTACTATCGAAGCAATTGCTGAACGTTTGGGTAAAAACAAAAGAGGAACAAAAAAGGCTCAGATATCTTACCAGAAACTACTTTGTAAATGATGTATGTTGCTGAAATGAAAATATTTCTTTAATACTGTAGAGCGGTTTTATTAAATTTTGCATTTAATTAACATGACACTATTGAGTCTTACTGTTTCTGCCTCTACACTTCATATAAGTAAATTTCAAAACGCAGATTGGTTGGCCCTTTTCCTTGCTGAAACGCATTAACCATGCTCCTTGACTCATCCATCTTCATTGAAATCATGTGAGAAAGCACTGAGTAAACGTGATAATTTATGCTTGAATTAAGTGTTGTTAGTAATATGCCCTATTCGTTCTTTGTGAAGCCTGATGTGGGTTCTTTTTTTCTTTATAAAGGTGAGGTTTTCATTCCTAGTAGTAGTGTTCATTAAAGTTTCATTTAATATGTTAATTAGGGGTCAGCTTTATTTCTTGGAGGCAATGAAGTGAAGAGCCGAGCTGTGGTGAAATACTCTTCCGCCCCTCCTCGAACAGCATTTGCACAACTTGAAGAGAAAACAGACTTGAAACTCCCACCTGCCAACTGGTTACGAGAAAGTGCCAAACTAGGGCCAGCAGGAACTACCATTCTTGGGAATAATAAGAAAAGCAAGCCATTTTCAAGGTAAGTATCAGTCAATGATATTTTTACCAGTCCCTCCATCTTCACTTAAAACTACTAATACTTGCTGTTTAATTTGTGCTATATACTAACTTGCTAAATTTTTAGCAGGAGATCACATTTGATTTTCAGAATCCCTTTTTGCCCCCAGAGAATAGGATATGTTATACTATGGACACACACTGCATGTACTTCTTTCAAGTCTACATCACATTAACAAAGATGAATTTTGACTGTTAATCAATTGTTTTATCTTAGCCAGTTTGTCTACCTTTTGAATATGTGAAGACAAAGAATCAGGATGGTACGTGAGGATCTGGCCCATTGAGGTTTTTCTTTAAATGGTGGTCAGCTCTCCAGTCTGAAAAAGCCTGATGTAAAATTCCAGCATGTTGGATAACCTGCATGGTTGACTTTGAGAACTGGAAATTGTGCTGGTGATATTTAAAGTTGAGAGAATGGCCTGGCATCTTATAGAGAAAAGTGTACTAATATCCATACTCTTATATCCATTTAATATGTAGGATTCTTTTTATTCTTAATGATTCTTCCTGAAATATTTATATGTAATTTAGAGCAAAAGCCATGAATATATTAATACTTTATTAGCTAGTAGTTTGAAAACTATCCTAATGCCTCAGAAGGTAAAGGTGATATATGCAAATTACTATTTATAGCTTTACTTACACTAGCAAAAAGTTGGAAATAATCTAAGCATTTTCTATTGGAAGAATGGCTTAAAATTATATTAAGTTTTATGAGGTGATTTAAATGATAGTTGTATTAACTATGTACAAACACTACTAAGTATTTCACGCTTATCTCATTTAGTGTTTATAATACCCTTTTTTTTTTTTTTTGGTGCTGGGGATCGAACTCAGGGCCTTATGCTTGCAAGGCAAACACTCTAACCACTGAGCTAATAAATCCCCAGCCCTATAATACCCTTTTGAGATAGGCACTGTTAACTATTTTGCACATGAGAAAGCTGAAGCTAAGAAAGGTTAAATGACTTACCTAGGAGCACATGGTAAATCATAAGATTCGAAATTAGGTGTCTGGGGTTGGGGATTTAGCTCAAGACCCTGAGTTCGATCCCTAGCACCCAAAAGAAAAAAAAAGAGATATTAGGTGTCGTAGGTCTGACACTTATTAACAGGAAAATGGTGACATCAATTACTTTTCAAGCATATAGACTATAACTGTTCCACGTATGGTACCTGACATACGTTGAATGCTCAGTACTTTTGGGCTAAATTGCTATCAGATGCATTTTTCTTACATACTTTAAAAGAGAGATGTTGCATGTGTATCACTAGGAACATAGTTCCAGCAACTAAAATTGTAATAAATGTTTCTGTTTATCTTATCTCCTTACATAAAAAAGATTAAAATCTTGAAGTCTGGAGAGTTTTTTGTTTCATGATTGAAAAAAAATCTGTGAAGTATTTTTAAGTGTTTTCTACTAATTGCTTCTTCTTATTTTATCAAATCGAACGTGCTATTAATTTTTAAACACACTATTATTTCATGTACACTGAGAGGAAGCATTAGCCAAAAATGGTGATACACATCTTAATTTCAGAAATGTTAGACTGTGGAAAATGTATATCCTAGAAGCGGTGAAATTCTGTATGCCGTTCAACTTTTAACCTCTGGCCTCTTTTCCTTTGGTAGCTTTGGCATGGCATATGACTTTATTGATTCTGTGGGAAATGATGTGGATGTTGTCTCTGATTCTGAAGTAAGTGTTGCTTGTTGTTTAATGTAACTTTTGGGGTGCTTTATATTATGTTCTGTTTTGCAGTCTTGAGATATTAGTAACAAGTTAAGATAAAACTAATTATAGAATACCTTTTTTGTTTCTAAAGTTCTACTGTTTACCATATCTTCTTTCTTGAGAGCTTGTTTGGGGGTTCTAGCAGGGGAGTGCAGCTACTCATATACCCTTGACCGGGTCCTCCTCTATGTCTGAGCGTGCAGCTTTGGTAGGGATGCACGTAGAGCAGTGAGGAAGGAAGGGGACAGCTGCCTAGCCAACCAGATCAGCCGAATCAACCCTGATGATCAGTGGGGTGACAGATGTCACAGCCAGATCGCCCTCATATCTGCACATCTTCATTCTTAACAACCCCAAAACAGAGGTAGCAATAATAATACTAAAATTGTTTGTATTTTCATAATAGTTATAGGAACTGATTATAATGTTTGGGATTATTCTGCTTATGTTACCAGTTGAAAATTATAAATATTTCTGGTAGCGTTTATTGATCCTTAGTTGGTGCCTTTTTTCTGATATGCTAAAAGCCTCCATCAGTGCAGCAACATGAATTCATCACTTTACTTGAAGAAATTCTGTCCTGGGCTTGGGATGTAGCTCAGTGTTTAGTTGCTTACATACCATGCATGAGACCCTGGGTTTCATCCCCAGCACATGGTAAAGATGGGTTTGAGAAGATACTCTTATCATGTAAAAATAAATGTTTGCCTGTCATTTACATTAAAATATGTTAATATGGTTTGTAGAATGTAGATGAGTCTGGCTTTAAAGGTCTTTCTTCCATGTGGTTGCAGGTAGCTCTGTGAAAAGTACAGTTTGTATTACTGAGAAAATAAAACTTATCATGCTTTACAATGAATAAAGTTAATATCTGAATGATTGTGCCTTTTAAAACTATTTTTGCTTTTTTTTAAGAATATAAAAAAGCTTCTGAAGATTCCCTACAGCAAGTCCCACGTAAGCATGGCAGTACATCGTATAGGAAGGACCCTCTTACTAGATGAGCTCGATATTCAAGAACTCTTCATGAGATCATCTCAGGTAATGCGTTTTGTGAAAAAATCTGGAAATAAAAACATTATTCTAAAAACTTAACTAGAAATGTGATTGTATTTCAAAGAAGGGCCAAAGTAGAAATGTGTAATAGTTGAATTCTTCAGCTGTCAAGAAATGAAAAGTTTCACTGAAGATAGAAAGTTTTAATGTTAAAAAAAAGAGAGAGAATGGGAAACAAAAATATTTCACTTATACTAACAGTAGGGTTCTTTCTTACAAGAAAAAAAGGATGAAGCCAATGAACAAAGTTGTGAAAAATCCATGAAATTTAAGGACTATTTTAAATTTTTGAAAAAATCCTTTGATGTCTCTATTATAGAGATTCTTTTGAGACATGGCTACCAGGCAATGTGAAAAATATTAAAGAGCTGTTCGTTTGACTAAATAGTTATTAGATTTATTTTCTTGAAGCCTGTCTTTTCATCTTGTATGTTGGTAAACACCTGTTTTGCCCTCATGTGTTGAGGATGGATGATTTTGTAAAATATAATAACAGCTTCATTTTCTCAAGGCTCACTCTCCATTTCTGTACTTGCCTTTCATGGACTGGTAAGTAGTTGATGGTTCTGCCAGTCGATAGGCTATCTTTAAAGAATATTTCTATGATGCTTTGATAAAAGAAAAAGTTACAGTGGTTGAAATTGACATTGAAAATAAATGTTATTCTCTTTGAAAAGGCCATAGTTCAGTTTGATCTTTGTGTGTGCACTGATACTGGGTAGGTTTTTTAGATGTGAAAATGAATAAATCCCAGTCCTTGTTCTTTAGCAGCTGACAATTTGGGTGTTAAAAACACACGTACTGTTCAATAAAGTGTGCAAACTAGGGCATACTTCAGGTGACAAAAAAAAATAGGAGAAGGGTTACTGCTTTCATCTAGGTTATAAGAGGTTGGGAAGGTATGGGCTTATTAAAAGAGGCAGTATGATAGTAACTTTTAATTACAGTGATTCTAATCCCATAACTCTGAGAGGCTGAGGCAGAAGGATTGCAAGTTCAAGCCCAGTCTGGGCAATTTAGGGATTTAGCAAGACTCTGTCTCAAAGTAAAAATAAAAAAGGGCTGGGGTTGCACTTCAGTGCAAAACTGTTGGACTCAATCCCCAGTACTGCAACAAAAAATAAAAATAAAGAAAGAGATGGTATGTGCTGAGTCTAAGAAGATAAGTGTTCTATGAGTATGTGCTTGTAAAACAGTATTCAAAAAAATCATCTCTTGTAAAAGTAATAGTTACATGATAGCTTTTTATCACTGTGAAAAATACCCAAGGTTATACACTCTAAAAGAGGAAAGGTTTATTTTGGTTCATGGTTTCAAAGATTTCAGTCTGTGGCTGGTTGGCTGTGTTGCTTTGGGCTTGTGACAAGGAAACGAATCATGGTGGGGATACCTGTGGCAGAGAAAACTACTCATAGTGGCCAGATGGCAAAGAGAAAGAGGAGGGGCCAATTTCTCAGCATCCCCTTCAAGAGTGATCTAACTTCCTTCCGCTAGGCTCTGCCTCCTTAAAATTCAATCACCTCCTTGTAGTGCCCTGGATAAGGGTCAAACCTGACGTGAGCCTTGGGGGCACATTCAGGATCCAAACTACAGCCAGGTAACAAATCGCTTTGATTATTTGTGTGTTATATTTGTTTAACAGTTGTTTTTTTAATGTTGTTCAGACTGGTGATTGGACATGGTTGAAAGAGTTTTACCAAAGACTGATAGATCAGAAGTGGCAAAGGAAGAAAAAGAGCAAGGAGCATTGGTATCAGAAGGCTATTCTTTCCAAGTTTTTATATTACAGGTACTTGGCTACTTGTTTGTTTTTATCTTAAAAAGAAAAATAAATTCTGATCTAAAATTTGGTCAGAAGCTAATGAAATTAAGTTTTGGCACTGTGATATTAATACATTTTTATTTCTTATTTTACTCCTTTTTTTTTTTACAAAATGGATGCTTGATTATAGGGTGTAGTTTTTACAAACAGGTAAACTATAATACAAAGTTAGCTTTAGTAACAGTGATTTTTTTAAAAAAATTTCTGATTTGTCTAGTATCAATGGTGATGGAGCTGCCCAGCCTGTCTCATCTGCTGCAGAACAGCAGGAGTCATCCAGTTCCAACCAGACACATGACGCAGAAGGGGTCTCGTGGCCTGCGCCCTTTGAAATGCCTTCTTCCGTTTCTGAAGACCCCAGTGCTTCCGGTCAGGTTCGTTAGTACTTGAATACTAACTCTGTAAACTCAGGAAAGCAGAACCAGCTATCTTATTAAAAGGACTGATAAATAGGAATAAGAAATCTACTGATTTGTATTTTATAATTAGGAGAAATGCTTTTTTTCAGTTTTTCATGATAGAATTTCCAAGGGTGCTTTTTGAATGGCTTGATCAGATTTTTTTATTATTTCATTTAAAATATTTCAAAGTAGACTACTGATATGTTTATCAATACTGATTTTTCTCTTTAAAGTCACAAGAGTATCATAGCATAATGATAAAATACATTTTTACCTTTAGATATGTAATAGGTATCTATCAAATACTGAGGGTGATAGGACTTTTCATGATGTAAATATTGACTGTTTTACTGTAACTTTTAATCACATTGTTAGGCCTAAAATATCTAAGATTTTTCTGGATGAAGTTCCTGAGTCTTAGCCCACATTCATATTATAAAGCTTTTAGAATATGTTTTCTGTTTTGTCTTATGTCTTGGTTTCTTTTTATTGCTTGTTTATTTTTTCCTCATTATGTCTATCAAAGAATAAAATAACTCCTTAGATAAAATTGCAGCATGTGTGCTTTCAGGAAAATATATTGATAAGCCTAAAGAAGATAAAATAAGATCTCTAACTTGGTAAATTGTTTTTTCTTCTTCGTTTGTGTTCTATATACCAAACACTATTCCATCAGATTGTTTCAGTCTTCACAAATTATGGAATTATGAGGAATGAATGTGTTTAATTTGACTTTAGCCTTCATGGGTTTTAAAATAGATGAAATTTCCCATAAAACTACATAATGAATTTAAATTTTTTCCCAAAGTGAGAAACCTATAAAGAATAGGAAGTAATTAACGTGCAAGTTACATAGTGGTACCCGGAAGAGATGGGGACATTTTGTGACTGAGAAGGGACAGGGACTGGGTGCTAGCAGTGTCCCATGTCATGATTTGGGTAATATGTGGTAATTTGCTTAATAATTTAGGGGCAGTGAGGGTAACTCAGTGGTGGAACACTTGCCTAGCATGTATAAGGCCTTGGATTTAATCCCCAGCACCTCAGGAAAAAAATAATCTAAATTGCAATTAATTATTATTCTGTATTATTTGTTTTTTGCACATTATTATATGTAATTATATGCCACCAATGGATTTTGTGGGGGTGTGGGGGTGCTGGGGATCAAATTCAGGGCCTTACACTTGCTAGGCAAGCACTCTACCACTCAGCTAAATCCCCAACCACCAAACGATTTAAAAAAAAAAAAATCCATTTAGTACTCCTTGTCTTCAAAAGCCATACCTTGTAAAGAGCCCACATAGTAGAAATAATCCTCTGCTACTGCTCATCTTGCCCTTCTCCCAGCCTCATCTTTGTGCCTTTACCCTGATTAGGAATTACTATGAAAAATTTTTGAGACTTGAGAATCGGTAAACTTGCATGTGCAGGAAGCAAACTGGCATTTATTTAATGCCGCTTATGTTCTGTACTTTGATATGTGTTTGTATAAATCTATTTTCCTCCTTGGAACTGCATATGCAGTAAGTGTTGAACTAAAGCTTATGAAAAGCAGATGTTTTTCTGTGGTTGTACAGCTCGTGAAGACCGGGCTAGAGTTTAAATGTGGATCTTTCTGACCTCAGTCCTGTTCCCACTGCAGTACTCCACGCTGTCCATGTCCTCTGTACATATTTAGGAGGGCCCTGGAAGCAGTCAGGTTGTCTTAGCCATGGCATGCCCCTAAATGAGCTAGTCTGGTAAAAGTAATATTTTACAGAATATTTATCTTACACTGTTTAAATTTGCAGCATTTAGAGATTTATTTACATTTGCAAGCTATGACCTTATTAATTTTTGTTCCCAAACTAAAACCACTAGGTTGAAGCCTTTTAAAGCAACAATAGAGGTTACACAGGTGTCTGGTATGTGAATGTCTGTTACATATTTAGCCTTGGAGCTAAATGTTTTTTGAGAACATTGTGACCCAGAGCCTAGATTGCTCCTGAAGCAATTACTTGGCGGATAATTTTGGGAAGTGGCCCATAAGTTGATAATTTCTCTTCGTGTACAAACAATAAAATAAAAGTTTGAAATTCTCTTAGGGCTCCTGAGTGCGGAAGCAAGACACAGTAGAAATGTTGGAGATCTCCTCCTGGCTTGAAAATACGTGCATTTTGCAGGCAGAGTTCAAGCTGGTTGGCAGACATGCAGATGAGGAGAGAGACAGAATTTTATAGAATAAGCAGCACTCACACATGTTGATCTCGGATCAAGTGGAGCATTGGCCTTACGTACTACCTCTTAATGACCGTTGTCCTGATGGTTGGAAGATTGTGTTATAGACTGAATTTACCATGTCAAAGTGCTTTCCCAAGATTTATTCCACAGAATATATTAAGAACAAAAAGTGTTCTGAGAGTAAATAAGTTTGGGAAACCTTAGATTATATAGATGAAGTAGACTTTTCTACCACAAAACCAATTAGAAGGTTTTAGATTTTGTTTTTTTGTGGGGGGCAACATTGAACATTATTACTCTTTAGAAGCAGGGATAATGGTAAGCAGCATTTTTCCATCCTGACTCTGGAAAGTTTGCCCTGGGTCTCCAGGATTTCGGATGCTGTAAAACTCATGGTAGGACATACTGAATTGGAGACCGTTAGAATGATGAAAATCTCAAATTGTGGCTGAGGTGTTTAGGAATTTTTCAGTTTGGAAGAGGTGGTGTAGGCTGAAAGAGCAGTGGTAATGAAGCTTCCCACAGGATGATAAAATGAAAATTTAGAAACTTTGTGAGATCCTTCATCCATCTCATTTGAGTAAGATCTAAATATGATTAGCTTCTTGTAGCTGTGATAATTGAGAGCTAAAGCAAGCACTAAGTGATGAGTACCATAATTTGTATGGTATCAATTTAATTCACAAAGGTAGATTGGAGGTGTGTGCTTTGATGTTTAGGTGTTACTCTTTTAAAGCAGGTCAATTTTAAGCAGTGTTGGCAGCAGAATCACCCCTTATCCTTGCACTTTTCACAGGAAAGTGAGCCTCTTGAGCCCTCATACATAGTGGGGCATGTGGCCTCAGCACCCAAAGAACAAAACCTGAGTACTTTGTTCAATGACGGGGAGAACAGTCAGGTATGCTTTCCATGGGGTCGACTCGAGACACCCAGTCCCCAATTGTCACTTAAAAACTAGTCTCAGTTGGGGTTGATAGGGAAAAAAATCCACTTGATCCTGCAAATTGCTTTGTAACCATCTGTGTGATCTTATCGCTCTGTGACTTTACTCTGTCTCTTTTCCTTTTTCTGGTCTTTGTGGATCACAGGGGGAAATGGTAGTTCTCCTGTTTATTATAATCTTTCCTATTTTAAATTAAAGGGTCTTAAAAATGATTTTGTTCGGAATATCCTTTGGACATTTGAAGATATCCATATGTTGGTCGGATCTAACATGCCTATATTTGGTGGAGGCAGATATCCAGCAGTCAGCTTACGTCTCAGGTAAGCCAACATCGCGTCCTGTAATCTCCCTTAATACTACCGTTTAAATACGTCCTTTAGAGTTAGTGTTCCATCTGCTCCTTCTTATCTGTTTGGGTATCCTCTTCTTTTTTCTGGGTTGTTTTCACATTCCTCCTTCCCCTGCCAACTGAAATGGCCCCAGTAAGGAAGAAGCTACGTGCTGCCAGCAAATGCTGAAAGCCCCACAGCTAATTGCTCATTCTAGACCTAATTGGATGGACTGGCCTACTCTTGGGTTTGAATCTACAGCTTGTGAGAGTATGAGAGAACCTATTTGATTAGGAGGTGGTTTGCCAGCTTCTTGTTAACTGATTGTGAGCATTTTCTTAATGCTGCATGTGTTTGTTCACCTTAGCCAGTGTGAATTCTAGCATGGGCATTGTTGGGTGTGATGGTCAATCTTTTCTCAGGCTGTGTGAAGAGTATGCAGGAGGCTCACAGTCATCTACTATATTTCCTTCTATTCTTACTGAAAACTCGCAATACCAATTAGAGATACCAGGCTTTTGGGAAGGTGTTAGATATACCAAAAATGTTGAGCTATATATGCATGTCCTCAGTCAAGAAGGGATATATGGCATTTCCATCTAGGGAGAATAGAACAAAAAACTTAAATGGGGAAATAAGTCTTAGATAATTCATTTCAGAACATCTCGATTAAACCAAATAACACTAGGAATGTATATTTTTAGGGATAACAACAAACCAATTAATGTGCTAACTGGAATTGACTATTGGTTGGACAACTTGATATGCAATGTACCAGAGCTTGTGATGTGTTTTCATGTAAATGGCATTGTACAGGTAAGAAATGGTCTGACTTTTTAATAATTTCTCAAAGGCAAATTGATACAGATTATCTCACCAGAGTTTTTAAGACCTTTAAATGCTAAAGTGGAGTTTTCATAGGGAAGATAGTTGTGAAAAAGCTGAAATTTGAGTGTTTTCACATTTAAGTTGGTATAGCAAAATTCTAGATGATAATAGGAGTATAATTTTACAGGTAGTTTGTGGGAAGCTTATAAATACGTGGTACTTCAGTTCACAAACTTAATTTGTTCTGCAATTTTAGAAAAGATGGCCATGTTTGTGTTTCTCTGGGAAAGAAAAGATGGCCAAAGTCGTGTTTGTTGCCCAGTGCAGAGTTTGCAAACAAAAACAAATTTTGCCAAATGCTTCTTTTTGTGAACCAAATTGTTTGCAAACAAAAGTGTTTGTGTACTAAGACATACATTTCTAGTTATTGATCTCTAACATTAATGCCAAGTACCCATAATAGTTCACTGAAAATATCTATACAGTGAATGTGTTTTTTCATTCTACAAGTATTCTGGATATGCAGAGTTTAAAAAAAGACCACTGTGATAATTGGATAATAACAATAAATTCTTACTCACCACATTCCGTTTAGGAGCATTTTATTTCCATGACAAATATTGGAGGGAAAAAGAATGGTTACTATTCAGATATACTCAAATGTGAAGTAATAATGTGCAGATGGAACTTCAGGAGACAAGAAATACGTATTGTAAGTGTAGTATTCACATGGTTGTGGATAATTAGAGGGTTGAGATCACTCTGTTTTGGCCTGGAAGAAAGACTCCATGGAAGAAGTAGCTTATTAACTGAACTTGAATTGATAGCTAATGTCTCAACAAATAAGAGCTGCACTTAAAAGACTCATCTCAGTAAATGAAGGCATTGATAGTAAATCCAGTTAGGGAAGACAGGCTTAAAAGTAACAGAATTCAGATAATATTTAGGAAAAGTCATGGCCAGATAATGGAGAATCTGGAATGCCACGCTAGAGAGTTTGTAGGTGATTCAGTTGGAATCCATGAAGACTTTGCCTTTGGAAGGAAATTGTTATATTGGAACAGTAATTTGGAGGTAGCTTCTAGGATAGGCAGGGAGACCATGGGGACAGGAAGGCCGGTCACACATCACAGTGCTTTTGCAAATCGTGCAGGGTACCTGTATTACCGAGGAAATGTTAAGACTCGACAGTGGTAACAATAGCTGGCGTTCATTGTGTACTTATTTGATGCCAGACACTTATCAAGTATCTCACATTGATCTTCTTAGTTACTACATGTGCTGTTATTCTCATTTGATAGAGAGGGAAACTGAGTGAGGGTCAGGAGCTCAAGTGAGTTGCCCAGAGTCGTGTGGCTAGTAAGTATTGATGCCAGTATTTGAGTCTGCGTTTGTTGGAAGCCACGCTTTCAGCCATATACTGTGACCCAGTGATTCTTAACCCAGGCTGTTGTTCAGAATCACTTGGCACCTCTTAAAAAATATACTTCGTAGGCCCATGTGTGCTAGGATCAGTGGGATCTGTGTGTCTTTCTTCTCGGGGAGCTTTGTGCTTGTACTGTCGCATCAGCATAAGTGGCATCATTTAGGGAGAGGCTTGTGGAGGAGCCAGGAGAGATGGGAGAGGCAAGTCCAGTGTTTGTGAGGCACAAGGGAGGAAGAGTTGAGGGAATCCCAGGGTTCTGGGACCAGAGTAATGCGTTATGATTTGCTGAGATAGGGGCATTGAATTGATTTAGGTAGGGAAGGTAATATGTTTTCATCACATACTCAGATTGAGCACATCATAAAAATGTCTAGTGAGCATTCTGATGGTGCAGCAATTAGAGAAGATGGGGCTAGAGAATAAAGCACCATCTGCCTAGGGACTAATAAGATTTTATCACCAAGGATTTATTAAAATCACGCATCAGAGCCTTTCCCCATGAAGGTGGAAAGGGTGGGGCATTGAGAAAGGAGAACCAGCACGGTGCAGTGTAAAATGTGGGAAAGGAGTGGTTTAAGAGAGGAAATAACAAGATTGGAAACTAGGTGAACTAAGGGTAAACACCAACCTTGGGCAACTGTTTGGTATGTTCTAACTGATTTTGCAGTTTCTAATCATACAGTACTTCAGAAAATGTGGTAAGAGGCATTTAGGGAAGTCTGCACAGAAGACAAGCTGGAAAAAAGTATAGATGCACTTTTAAATAATAGTAGTCCTGTCCATGCAGTCTTTATTTTTGTTGCCACTTCCACCCCCATGTTCCATCCCTGCAAAGAAATAGAGTCTGCAGCCCAAGGGAAGAAAAGTGTCTACTGGGAAAACATCCCAAGTGATAATATTCTCTTGAGCAACCGACTCCAGTATCTGGGGAAAGAAAAAGCCAGAAGCGCATGTTTTTTAAAACCCTGAAGTGTAAAGACTACTTTCATTTATCATCTTCCCAATTGAAAGCCACTCGTTCAGGTGGGAAAGAAAGTGTTTTGTACCATCTGTGCTGTGATAGAGCAGAGACACGGTCATGTCTTAACCTGAGGCTGTGTGTGACTCTCTTAGGAGTGATGGGGGTAGATCAGCTCCCTTTTGAGATGTAGGCACAGCAAACGATTCAGAACTGCTCTTTTAAACTCCTCCATGCTGCACAGGTTTCCATTCTTAGGATTTATATACTGTATTTGGTTGCTTTTTAATAAGGAAGGTATTGCTTCCTCAGGTTTCCTCTAAAACTGTCTTCTGTGTTTTACAGAAATACGAAATGATAAAAACAGAAGAAATTCCCAATTTGGAAAACTCTAACTTTTCTACAAAAGTCATAAAAGACATTGCACAGAATATTTTGTCATTTCTGAAATCTAATTGTACCAAAGAAGGACATACATATTGGCTCTTTAAAGGTAAGTTAATTCTTGAATGGACAGTAATTGATTTGGGTGACTGCTATAAAATAAGGTTTATTTATTTTTCTTCAACAGCAAGTGGCAGTGATATAGTGAAGCTCTATGATCTCACTACTCTTTGTGAAGAAACTGAAGACAAATACCAGAATCCATTCACAATGCCAGTGGCTATTCTTTTATATAAGTGAGTGTGTGGAATTTAAGGTGAAATACCCTTATGTAAAATTTTAAGTGTACAGCCACACCATCCGTGCCAAGGCTGTTAAATACCTTTTAAGATTTTCATAGTTAAAAAGAAATACATATAGACAGAGACAGATGTGCAGGATACCAATACATTGTACCAAATATTATTCAACTTTCTTGTAAAACATAGTATAAGCTTTTGAGGGTGAGTTGATAAAAAACAATATTTAATTGCTTCTTTTAGCTCTTTTTCTGTCAGAAAATACAAATGTGCCTAGACTTGATTCTTGCAGAGAATGAGGATTAAAGCCAATATAAACGTTTCTTTCAGGGTTGCTTGTAACATGATGATGAAGAAGAATCAAAATAAGAAACACTATGGGACTATTAGAACATTACTCCTGAACTGTGTTAAATTGCTGGACAAAAGCAGGCATCCACAAGTAAGAGTAACATCTGTGTGCACGCTAACAAAATTTGGCATTCTGATAAAGAACTGTCGTCTGAATAGTAAAGTTCCCTAATTCAAATTCCATCACTGCCTTGTCCAGTATGACAGCCACTAACTATATGTGGCTACTCAGCACTTAAAATGTGCTTAATCTGAATTGAGATGTGCTGTCAGTATAACATACACACTGAATTTTGAAGAGGGTATGTGTACACATATGTTGAATATTTTGTAGATTCCAAATTAAATACAATATTAGCATTAATTTTACTGGATTTAATTTTTTTAGTGCCACTACTAGAAAGTTTAAAATTTCATATGTGGCTTACATTATTGTGCTCTTGGATAACACTGTACTGTATATTTAAAACTCATGTGATTCTAACAGTAATACTGTTTCTTCCTTTGCCACTCTTAGAAGGTCAAAAGCTTGTATCTTTTAAAAGAGTTCTTTATATAAATGGGCCATATTACCATTTGTTAATGTCAGTAAGGTTCACATTCCATACTTCAGCTGAAATATTAAAATACTCTCTCAGAAACGCACCCCACAATTTTACACAGCCCTGTGTGAATTCGAAGACTGTATTTCGGTGTAAGGCTAATTGTGTCATGCTTAAATCGGAAAAGATACAGTGGTACCTCCATTCACGAACTTGATTCTTTCCACGATTCTGGCCTCAAACTGAGTTGGACGAGAACCAAATCAAATTCAAGGCTTAGATTCAGGGTTGACTTTGTGGGGAAGTTTGATTCAGTTCTCGTCCAGTTCAATTTGCAACCCAAATCATAGAATTGAGTTCATGAACTAAGGCAGCACTGTATGTAGGATATGTGCTTTTTCTTTAAATTTTCTCCTAATTTATTTGTAGCCATATCCAATTAGGAGGTAAATATGCTAGAGACCAAACTCAGATGCATTTTTTTTTAAGAGAAATGGCAAAACAGTTTCTGACTTTGGTTGCTGATTGAGGTGGTAGTGTTTAGTGGTCTATGTGTAAGTTAGAAAATAATGTTAAGACTATTGAATGTGGTTAAGAATTAATGATAGAGTGGTTTAAATTATATATATAAACTGCTATTTTAAGAGCTATCAGGCTGGGCATGGTGGCACACACCTATAATCCTAACATTCTGAGGGGCTAAGACATTGTCTCAAAATAAAAAAATAAATGAAAGAGCTCAATGCTAAGCCCCTGGTTTCAGTCCTCAGTGCTGGGGGTGGGTGGTGGCTATCAGATGGCTTTTCCTTCTTTAATGAGGTTTTATTCCCCTAGAATTATATAGGTCATGTAGTAATTATTAGTTGCCTATTAAAGATAAACTTGTATTAACACATAGTTTATACAGAGAAGTTCTGGTTTCTCACTTGGTATGGGGTAGAATTTGCTAATGTTTTAGGTATAGCAGTCTACATTTAAACGCTTTTCTTTATCTCCAGTGACTACAGTGGCCACCTCTTTTCAGACGGAGGGGTCAAGGTAGAATAATTTCTGGAAATAAAACTAACCACCTGTGAGGATTTCACAGAACATACTCAGAGTGTTTGTAACTTTGAACCGGGAACAGTTCTGTGTGTATTACAGTCTGGTGGAAACAGCCTATGTGCAGAACCCCTCTGAAAACTTGTTAGTATAGTAGTAAAATCGATTGCTCTTTAGATGAGACAATTTTGATAGCAGTCACTTACCCATATTTCTCTTTTTCTTTTATTAAGATTATTGCTTCAGCCAATTACATGCTTTCAGAACTTTTTCAATTGGATGAACCTAAAAAAGAAGAAAGTTCAGAATCTCCTTTAAATGAGAATTCTGATGAAAGTTATAGTGAAGAGGAAGAGGAGATGCCAGACAGCGATGAAAATGGATCCTACAGTACCAGCTCTGATCCATCAGATGATAATAAAGCAGTAGCTATAATTAAGTCCGTTGGAGAATTGTCAGTACCAGAAAAATATAAATCTATTCATCAGATCAGAGTAAGCATGTTAGAATTTGTATTAAAGTTTTATTGGTGGAAATATGAACAGGTGTTAACAGAATACAACTAGCCTTGCAAAATGTGGATATTTCAGTAAATTTTTTGTGGTCCAGGATCTATAATTATTGGATTTATGAATTCTAAAATTTGCTTTTAGAACCCCACAGTGGAGTACAGTTGCCCTGGGGTAATCGACCCGCATTACACCAGGGTATGTTATACTAATGTGTAAACCAGACATCCATACATTCATTTTTATGTGGGCAGTTTTCTTTCTGGTGACCCATGTGTAGTCATAGCCATGTCTCCTCACTGGGACACCTCTGTCCAGTTTTTGAGTGGCTGGGAATTCGTACATAGATTGCTTGGTTAACGGAGTAGAGAGAGGATAGCACTTTGATCCTTAGTTGGAGCGCTCTGGTGCATTATCCTTGTGCTGTGTGAAAAAGTACTTTTTCTGAGAGCAGATGGATCCAGCAACTGCACACCCTTTAGGTTTTTCATGGCACAGTTGCATTGACGTGCTTCTTCCATCAGTCTGTCGCCCCAGATACCTCCCTATGTACTGCCTTCCTATAATTAGATCCAGGTCAGCCTTAAAAGAGTTCTGGCTATTCCCTGAAGTGACATATAGTCATACTTACAGATAATCTCTTAATTTGAGCTGAGTTTAACTTGCAGATGGAAACTTTATGTTCAACTGAAGGATATAAAGATGTGAGAACACTTTAACGCTGCCTATCTTTCTTGCCTTCTCTTCCTTTCCTTTCCCCTTTCCTTCACCATAGCCATAGCCACACTGATTTTTGTCTTTCAAAACACCAAGATCATCTGAGGCCCTTTGCATGTGCTGCTGTTGTTTCTTTTTGGAACACAGCTTTCCCTAGATTTTTTTCATGACTACCTTTTTCCAGCCTTTGCATCTTTACTGAAATGTCACCTCCTTCAGGAGACTTTCCCTGACCGCCATGTTGTTTTTATTTTCTTCATGGAGCCTGTCTGTACCTGAACTTCTTATTTTTGTATGTGTTTGTCCCCCATCAGTAGAATGTAAACTTCCTGTATGTAGACAGTTCTCTGCCTCCCATGTCTAAAACACATAATAGGTGCTCAGGAAATACTTGACTAAATGACTGCAGGGTAAAGTCATTAACTGCACATCTAAATTTTAATTCTCTTTTAGCTTGAACTCCACAGTGGAGGAAAAACAAAATGTTTTTGTGATTAAATCACTGATTGCAAAAGTTACATGTATTTGTAACATAAGGCCGTGGACTTACAGGGCAATTAGATGATAATTGAAGATGTAGGGGTATATTTGTATTGTTTTTTTTTTGTTTTTTTTGTTTTTTTTTTTTTATAAATAGAGACAGCACTGTTTACCAGTATCTGGGGACCCATAGAAAATGGAGTCATTTATTCATGAGAATATATCTTAGTTAACTTTATGTCATCTGTGTTTGATGATTTGAAGAATGGCCAGTCAGCGTGGGCTCTTGCTTTCTTGCTTTTCCACTTACTGTGGTCTTGGACGAATTTTTTAGCTCTCTGTAAAGGAGACTAGTAATTCTAGCCTCCCAGTATTCAGCAAAATGAAATGCTTTGCAGAGGCCCTTACACACATTATTACTTGGTAGATGTGGGTGGTTAACTGTTTTTTTTTATCCTTAATTAAGCAGATAAATTATACAGTGAGACTTTGGGTGATGGGTAATACTTGTTAACGTTTGCTAAATTGATGATACTGTTAACTTGTGCTACCAAGTTATCAGTGCTAATTAGGAGTTGAGCTGACCAATTAGATTCAGTATGCATTTATCTAAAACATTACTCTCTTGCCTTTTTATCATAAGAGAATTACTTTTAGAATTTTAAAAACTTAAAGCAGCGCATATACTGGAAGGTCGTGTTAAACACAATATTTTTTGCTGATGCTATGTAATCTGCAAACCAAAATAGTCCGTTAACTTTCATATCAGATACCTCAGCAAGCTGAGTACCAAAGCACATTTCTAAATTGGTTTGTAGAGTGTCGTAATTGCCAGAAGAGGAGAGCCATGAAATTTGTTGTATCAGTAGTATGTTAATAATTTTCAATGTTTGTTTCTGAAGCCCAGTTGTGCATTTCCAGTTTGCCATGACACAGAAGAACGCTGTAGACTTGTGCTTAGTTATGTTCTAGAGGTAAGTCTAAGTGTGCTTTTCACTTTTTCAGTAATGTTTGTTTGTGATTTGGAAATAGCATTTGCTCATTGGTATCTAAATGTTATTTTGAATGGTGTTCAGCTGTGATTTTTTTCCTAAGCCTGAAGTGTAAACCAAATCATTTTTTCCCAAATCTTTAGAGCAAATACAGGTTTTCAGACCATTTCCGAAGCAGAAATTGTGCCTTATGTTTAGTTTTCATTTGACTGTTAGTAAAGTGTATAATAAATTTTTTTTTCTTTCTTTAAGGGTTTAAAATCTGTAGATAGCAGCATCAAAAAGGAAAGTGACCTTCCAGCAGCTGATCCCAGCACCCCAATCCCCTTAAAATATGAAGATGAATCCACAAGGGGGGGTCCCGAGGGGCTAGAGAAGCAGATGGCCTTGTTTTTGGACAAAAGTAAGTTGAATTGATGTGCAAATAAGGCCTTCAATAGAATAATATGCTGACCCTTTATCAACAGCAGACATGTCAATTAAGGCATTCACTGAAAGAAACGAGAAGAGGGATGTCATATGAACGAAAAGTAGGGGGACATAACCTTTCATTAGTAATATGAAACAGCCGCTTGGTTTTGATCTTTCCTAGGTGTTTCTTGTGAAAGCATAGGGAACCTGCATCTTTCTGTTGCCCACTGTGAGGAACTGGTACCTTCAGCCAGCCTGGTGGAGATCTCCTAAGAAATTGCTGTTGTTAAAAGCATGGATTGTTGAAGAGCATGGGCTTGGGCACCAGAATGCCTGGCTTCAAGCCTTGGCTGATGTAGGGCAAGTTTTCCCATTTTTGGGCAGACTTTTCCTTCTCTCACACTGAAGACAGTAAGAAGACCTACTTTAAAGTGTCATTATGGATTAAACAGTTAATATAAGTGAAGTGTTTAGAACCATGTGCAAAGTAAGCACCATAAAAGTGTTGGCTGGTGCCTTATTGTTGAATAAGCTGGAAATGTCACTGTGTAATTATCTAGCATGTTCCTTAGGAATATGTGTCACTTCATGCAGAACATCTGGACTTTGTTTTGGGGTTTTTTTTTAAATTTTATTTTTACCAAAAACATGTATTGGTACATTGTATACATAATGATCATAATCAACATGGTTATTTTGTACCTGTACATGATACATCTTGGTTTAACATCTGGACTTTGAAGTAAACATCTTGAGTTTCTTCTTTATTTTTAATCTAAGTCATATTGTTTCCCCCAATCTTATCCCTTGGCCATATTTAATCAGTTTCAGTTGTTTTCAAAATGTTTTGAAAGTCTGTGTTTGAAATAGACAATGCCAAGTGCTTCCTGGATCTTTGTTCTTTCCATGAACAGAGGTGGTGGAGGTGGAGGTAGCGAGTGATTTCTTTGGCCAGCATGTATATAGTACTACTTATGTGCCAGGTCAGCCTGCATGTAATGAGGCCTACACTATGACTTTTTTCTGAAATTTTTTTCTGTGTCTTCCTCCCTCTCCATCTCCCCTCTTTAAAATCTTGCTCAAGTTCAAAATCTCCACATTCACCTGTCCACAATCAGAATTACTTGATTCCATTATCACTGTTTTCTTTGAGCACGTATTGCAGCCTGCCTTATGTCTTGGTCACCTGTGTTAAACAGTCCTAAGTGCACACACACAAACATAGCTGTAAGACCTTCTTATTCATCTTTGGTTTTCTCACAGTGTTTCACACACAGTGCTCGTAATAGCAGAGAAAAAAAGAAATACATGTACAAATTAAAACATCATAGAGACCAAGTACTTTTTATTACCTTGGAAGACTTCTGTTTGATGAAAAAGTGAGAAACCTTAAGACTGCTGCGGTGGGGCATGTTTTTATTCTTTGTTCCATGACATTTTGCTCTTGTCTCTGTAATTACACTTGGTACAATTTGGTGTGGTTTATCAAGATAATGGCCTCATAACTTCATGTCCCTGTTTCAGTGCCTGTTACCATAACTGGCACAAACGTGATCATATAAGTCAAGTGCTGCTGACAGAAGAAACAGTAACCTTCAACGGGAGATAGGAAAAAATCAAGCATTTGTGTAGGCAACAAGAAGTACGCAACCTACAGCTAATGGGTAGAGGTAGAATAGCTGGAAGACCGAAGCCACATTGCTTAGGATGTAGGCTGAGGTGCTGAGGTGTAGCAAGTGGTGAGCAAGTGGTGTGACTTTGCCTGAGGGTAAAGGTGTGCTTTAGGAAGTTATACTGTTTGGCAGGTTGACTCAGACTAGAGAAAGGAGACGGGTGTCAGTCATGAGTTGAGCTGTGTCGGTGACCCTGTGAGAGTGGTAGTGTTTCCACCACAGGAAAGCAGAGGGCCTTGGAACTCTGCGGCAAGGGTCTCGTTGGGACACTGGCATTTTGCTCCATTGTGTTTAGGTGGGAAAGCACAGTAGTTAGCTGTTTCGTCCTGGCAGTAGTACCCGCCTCTGGAATGTTCCCATCAAGAAACAGGCAATGCATTTTTTTCCTGAGACTTAACATTCATTTAAAATCCTGTCGTTCTCCCCACCCCCTGCCCTGTGTCACAGTGGGCTCCCTTCAGAAGCGTAATTACTCCAGTCAATCCGGAATGATCCCCGGTTCTTGGCAACATAAAATGAAGCTTCAGCTGATTCTCAAGTCAGCAAAGGCCTACTATGTTTTGTCTGATGCTGCCATGAGTCTTCAGAAGTACGGGAGAGCGCTGCGATACATCAAGCTAGCTCTGCAGAGTCACGGTAAGCCTCCCTAAGTGGGTGCTGGGTGGCACTGGAGGCATCTGAGTCTCAGCTTTATTCTTGTCTCTCATGAAATTCGAGTTTTTAAAACAACTTCTTCCAATCCTGTGTTTGTTACCTAGTGTTTTCCTTTCTGCTCACACTGCTTTAACATCTCTTCATTTTGAAATACATGAAGCCATTTGTGTTACCTGATATGAGATAGAGCCATGCAGTGGTACAAAGCTTTTAGCCCATAACAGGTTTTCTTGTTTACTGTGTTCATTCATTTGCAATGCACTTGTGTTTTTTCTCCTTCCCCTCATTTTCCAAATAGATACTTACTGCTGCCTCTGCACCAATATGCTTTCCGAAGTGCTGCTGTTTCTTTCTCAGTATTTGACACTCTGCGGTGATATCCAACTCATGCTGGCCCAGAATGCAAATAACAGAGCAGCACACCTTGAAGAGTTTAATTATCAAACTAAAGAAGATCAGGAGATACTGCACAGCCTTCACAGAGAGTCCAGTTGTCAGGGTATGCCAGCGCATGTTTATTGAGCATGTCCGGAAAAGTGGTGGAAATATTAGTCTTTCAGTATTTGCTGTGTTTTGCTGTGTTTTGATGTGTTTTTGTTTTCTTGAGACAGAGTCTCTCTGTATAATTCAAGCTGGCCCAGAACTCACTGTATAGCCCAGGCTGGCCTCAAACTCATGGCAGTCCTCCTGCCTCAGCCTCCCAAGTGCTGGGACTACAGGCATGTGCCACCACACCCCACTCACCTACTGTGTTTTGTTTCGTTTCATTCTTCATTTTAAAAGCATGAGCTGAGGATGTAGCTCAGTGGTAGAGCACTTGCCAGTCTGCATGAGGTTCCAGGTGTAAATCCCAGCACCACAAAAATTACTGAATTTATAATTACTAATTATAGCTTACTAAGTATAAGATCTGAAGACAGTTGTTTTGCCTTTGTACACCGTTCATAAAGCGTTTCTAGATAATGCTTCTAGTTAGCTTGCCAAGCCATTCATTTTCTTAAGAAAAAGACTAGCAGTACTAACAGTGCATTGGTTACCATCTGAATGAATCCAGGGGGCTAAGATTAAGAGTTCATCATTTTTTAAAGTTACTCCACAGCCCAGCTGTCTTATATCACTTTGCTCAGCCTCTTCAGAATTCATAGCAGCAGTACCCTCAGCTGAGTGCAGTTAAGTACCTTGCTCGTACGGTCAAATGAGGTCTACATCCGTCTTCTGAAGGTACTTTTGAAATGCACCGTAGACCTGTTTTGCTGTGCTCTGAAATTGTTTATGGCACTTGAGATCTGCCTCCCCAAAATTTTTGGACAATTAACAGCCTGATGAATATCCTGCAGAAGAGGGGAATGCAAATGTATCATTTCTTAATATTTTTGCCCTGCTTCTTTCCTTCTCTGTTTCTCAGATAGTCATTTCACTTTAATAGATGTATCGGAAAATCTTCAGTGTGTTTTTACCACTCCTGGCATAGTGATTTCATTTAAAATATTTCAGCATTAGGAGTGCTCCCTTTTTTCCCCTTACTGAGTCCTTGCCCTGAGTTTACTCCATCCCCACTAGATGGCATTGGTGAGTCTTTAAGGACTTAGCTAGCAGCCTCTTCAGTGATTTAGATTCAAAATTGACACTTTATCTCTGTTTCCATAATTTTAAAAAAATGGGAAGCATTTAACCGTGTATCAGCGGATTTTAGGATACGAGAAGACCTGGAAAAATGGGAAATGCTTGGTATTTATAGGCAGGAAAATATTCTAAGCCAGCATTAATGTTCCAAGAAAATATAGTTTTACTGATAAAGTGGTCTTAGCCACGTGCAGTGATACACACCTATAATCCTAGTATTGAGGGAGACTGAGGCAGGAGGATTGCAAGTTCGAGGCCAGCCTGGACTACATAGGGAGACCCTGTCTCAAAATAAACAATAAGAAAATGAACAAGGGCTATAGCTCAATTGTAGGATGTCCCTGAGTTGAAGCACCAGTCCCGCCAAAGGAGAGAGGCAGAGGCAGCGGCATCTTTACTGTGAAACTTAAAATTTCTATTATGGTGGGGTTGGGATTTAGCTTAGTGAGGCCCTGAGTTCAATCCCCAGCATCCCCTCCAAAAAATTACTGTGTTGATTGGATCTTAGTATATTTATGACATAAAGAGTTTTTAATCATTTTTTACTTTAAAGTATCTGGCTTACTTAGATACTGAGGAAGAAGGGTTCATATAACTCATGTTGATTTTTCCTTTTTTCTTTTAAGGCTTTGCATGGGCAACTGATTTGTCTACAGACTTAGAAAGTCAACTTTCAGTTAGTTGTAAATGTTATGAGGCTGCAAATGAGATTTTGCAGTTCAGCGACTTAAAAAGTCAAAATCCAGAACACTATGTCCGAGTATTGAAGAGAATGGGTAACGTTAGAAATGAGATTGGTGTGTTTTATATGAATCAGGCCGCTGCCTTACAGAGTGAAAGATTAGGTGAGTATCTGGGAATTCTTCTCTTTAGTCCCTATTCTGTTAGAAAATTATGCTGGTTATTTTCTGGGTCAAGTAAAGAGCACTACACTTGATTTTAAGTTATTAAAAGGCTCTTTAGGGGCTGGGGATTTAGCTCAGTGGTTAAAGTGCTTGCCTTGTAAGCACAAGGATCCGAGTTCGATCCCCAGCACCAAAAAAAAAAAAAAAAACCAATTTTTTTTTTTTTTTTTTTTTTTTTTTTTTTTTTGGTGCTGGGGCTCGAACTTGGGCCCTTGTGCTTGCAAGGCAGGCACTCTAACCACTGAGCTAAATCCCTAGCCGCCCCCCCCAAAAAAAACAAAAAAACAAAAAAAAAAACAACAAAAAGAAAGCAATTAAAAGGCACTTTAGTAGAGAATATTTTATTGCTAAATTCTCAAAAGAAAATCAGGGGAAATTTTTTCTTCTTAGGATTCATCATTTCAGTGTCTTCCATTTCTGCTTTTATTTTTCAAACCATTTGCTCATTTCAGAAGCAACTTGGACAGCCAGCCATGTGCAGGCTCTGTGTTGGATACAAAGCAGGTCCCTCTTCTAGTTGGAAAGCTGGATATAAGAACAAAGCTCTGAAAAGTGCCATAAATTTCAAACACAGTACAATAGGAGAGTGTGGGAGAGCTTTCGGGAAGTGGGGTGTTCAAGCAGAGCAGCATGTGATGTGTAGAACCTCAGTGAGCAGATGGAGAGGAGGGCTTGCTGGGCGGAGCAGAGAGTGTGAGGGGGAGCCCGGGACAGAGGTCCAGTGTGTGGCAAGGGTGGCAGCAGGAGGCCCTACAAGCCTCGGGCAGCCTGGGAGTAGGGAGCTGGGTGGGCACCTGGAGACATGTATGTGAAAGGCCTAGGTGTGCCTAGAGCTGCGAGGGGCAGTGTAAGTCAGATTGAGATTCATTCACCTAAAGGTGGGGACTGAAGCCATGGGAGTGGATGAAAACATGAAGGCCAGGCACAGCATGAGAAGGGAAAGGGTGAAGATGGCACCACAGGTTAGTTGAACACACACCTGGGCACCTGCTGAGCTGTGAGCTGAGCTGTGCTTGGCCCAGGGTTACAAATGGTGTCTCAGTGAGTTCATGTCAGTGGGAGCACCCTGGCTTCTAAGGAGCATCCGGAAGAGGAAGCCAGTGAGGGAATGTGGGAACTGGCAGGCAGCCACCTGGGAGAACTGGATAAAACCCAGACTATGTCTTCTTGAAACTCCACGGGCTTCATAATCTTTACTAAATAGTGCTGTACTCAGAGGTCTTTACTTGCTGGTTTACTGTCAGTTAATAATGAGAGCTCTGCTTAAGTGTTGCATTCGTCCACTGGAGTTGCCATAATAAAACACCTTAGACTAGTGACTTAATGACAGAAATTGTCTCACAGTTCTGGAGGCTGGGAGCCCAGGATCAAGGTGCCAGCAGGATTGAATTCCCCAGAGGCTCTTTTCCTTGGCTTGCTGCCAGCTGCTTTCTCAAAGTGTCCTCACATAGTCCCGCCTCTGTGAATGCCCCTGGGTGTCTTTGGATTGGGGCCTCACCCTTATGACCTCATTTAAAGGTCTGATCCCAAGTATAGTCACACTCTAAGGTTGCAGGGATTAGGACTTCAACACGCTGAATTTGGGGACACACCTCCGAGTATCAGGCATGATGAGAGCAGACTCCTGCAGTAGACCCCAGGTGGCTGGCTTGGGGGTCCCCACACTGCCTTGCTCCTCTCACTGTCACACTGATGTGCGCTTATGCAATTGTTTTCTTTCTTTCTTTTGTGAAGTGAGCAAATCTGTGTCTGCTGCAGAGCAACAGTTGTGGAAAAAAAGCTTTTCTTGTTTTGAAAAGGGAATTCACAACTTCGAGTCCATTGATGATGCTACAAACACTGCCCTTCTGTTATGTAACACTGGAAGACTCATGCGGATCTGTGCACAGGCACACTGTGGTGCGGAGGATGAATTCAAGCGTGAATTCTCACCAGAAGAGGGCCTGTATTACAACAAGGTAACACATTTGATAGAAGTTGGGCCTCATCCATTCGCTCCTGTCATCTCTTTACGCTTGGCTGTGGCTCCACTAAAATATTCTAAGGTGATGGCACAGAACTAGGCAGGTCATTAACACATTTAGAAAATAATAGTTTGGTGTCGAAGATGGCATATCGAATTGTTATGGAAAAGATGATTTAGTATGTTATGTTGGTGCTACCAGAGTAAATGTCCAATAAATTAAACATTAGTGGGAGAAAGTGAGACCGTAAAAGCACCCAGTGAAAATAGAGTTTGGTATGATGAGGTGGGGAAGAGCTTTCCTAGCAGAAATCATGGTTAAAAGATGAACAAACTTAAATGTGTAAAAATATACACTAGAGGGTAAAATGGAGTGCAAACCACCATCTAGGGAAAATACAACATACATCATAAATCAGAGGTTAACACACTCTTAATATTTAAAGAAAAATTAAGAATCATTGAAAATAAACCACTCCAACAGAATAAAGAGCAAATAACCTTGAACAAAAAATTCATACATTTTAAAAAAGGTAAATGGCTAATATGTAAGAAAATCTTGAGATTTCAATTTATGTAAAAATTAAGTTTTGATTTGTCAGATTGTTAAATTTTTTGGGAAATCCATTATTGGAGAGGGTACAAGAAACGGGCACTTACATATTTGAGTATATTGAAGCTATTTAAATGACATTCTTGAAGAATGTTCGTAGCGTAGTAAATTTTAAAGTAAAAGTGATCTTGTTTTTCTTTTTCAAGTTTATGTGTACACAGAAAAAAGAGTAAATAAATATGTACCAGAAATGTAACACTATTACTGGGTGATGAATTTCAGTGTGATTTTGTTTAAGTACAGTGGCTGTGTATTTGACGATGGGAGTAACAAAGGGTCAGAGGAGTAAGTTTGAAGTAAAATAGTTCTTGAATTATGTTTTCTAGCTTACTAGTTAATGTAAGCTGTGATTTTTTTTTTTCTTTTTTTTTTGGTACTGGGGATCGAACTCAGGGCCTTGTACTTGCAAGGCAAACACTCTAACCACTGAGCTAAATCCCATCTGTAATTTTCACTCATTCAGGAAAAAACAAAAAACAGAAAACTGCATCCTGAGGCATCACCTTGAGTCATAAAGCAGCAAGGACTGGTTTATTGTAGACTTGGTAATGGCTGGTGGTATTCAGGCCCCTTTAAATAATTTAAAATATTTTCCTTTTCTTTTTTTCTTTCTCTATGATATTTATCCTTTTTTAAATTTCTCCCAAATTAAATTGATATGTGGGTAGTCTTAAAAATTACTTTATTTTAATGCAATGTTGGTATATATATATGTAAAATGATTCAGAAATCATACTTTTCCTCCTCTACAGGCTGTTGATTACTATTTGAAAGCTCTGAGGTCACTGGGAACACGAGATATCCACCCCGCTGTTTGGGATTCTGTGAATTGGGAGTTGTCCACTACTTATTTTACTATGGCAACTCTACAGCAAGATTATGCTCCGTTATCCAGAAAAGCTCAGGAGCAGGTAGGGAGATTTGCTTGATTATAAAATAAGTCCTTGGCCTTCTTTATTCCTTTTTTAAAATGAACATTGGACATCTGTTGTCATCTTTTCCTTGAAGGCAGTATTTAAATGTGAAAATTCTTATAGTTCTTAAAGTCTGATTATATAGCTTGTTATTTTTTTCTCCCCTTAAAAAAATATACAGATTGAAAAAGAAGTCAGTGAGGCTATGATGAAGTCCTTGAAATACTGTGACATTGATTTGGTGTCTGCTCGGCAACCTCTTTGTCAGTATCGAGCTGCAACCATCCACCACAGGCTGGCTTCCATGTACCACAGTTGTCTGAGGAATCAGGTATGGCCCTTCCGAGTCCGTCCCATGCCAGGACCAGTTAGAAGTGTGCTGGGTGCTTTATTTTACATTCTCATGTATATTATAAATGCCATAAATTCTAATTAGCTGTTTTAGAAAAAAACACACACTCCATGTGCTTCCCCCCCCACATGTACCATGTGCTTTTTTCTACTCTAGTTGATGGGGTTTGAGGTCAAAATCAAACATTTACCTGAGTACCAAGAAACACCATGTACAGGTACAAAACAAACATGTTAAATGTGATCAATATATGGACAATGTACCAATACATGTTCTTGGTTTAAAAAAAAAAAAACATTTACCTGAGTGTATTATTTAGATTGTTTTAAATGTGGTTAGGCTTTATAGTAACTTTTTATATTTTAAAGTACTCGTCTCCTACCTTTTATTACATGCATATAAATGCATGTAGAAAATATAGGTGGAGCATGTGTATGGTTTAAAGAATGACAGAAGGAAGCTGTTGTACCTGGCGTGGAGGCTAAGGGATCGCCGAGTGCTCTGGAGAGCCCCCCCAGGTCACTCCTGGAGAGCTGCCCTAGACACCCACTGGATTAACTCTATCCTGAATTTTCTGTAGATCTGTTGCCACCTTACCACTTAAGCACTGTCGCATTTCACTTTATCATGAACTTTATGGAACAGATCATACATGTACATCCTTCAGTGTCTTACTGGCTTTTCACTTCATATCATGTTTTTGCAATTCATCCATATTGGTGCATGTAGCACTTTAGTTTCACACCTTAATAGTACTCAATAAGTGATTCTCTCATAGGTTATTCACCTGTTCTATGGTTACTGAACTTTTGGGTTGTTTGAGACTGTTAGAAAGAATCTATTAATACATGAATCTTGGTGCTCCACTGCATGTATTTCTGGGGATTGAGGCCTAGATGAAGGTGCCTGCCTTCAGAAAGGTTGCTTTGCTTGTGCTGGAGACTTGTGTTCACTGGTTTCTTAGTGATTATTTTTTGTTTTGTTGCTTTTCTCCTTTTCTTAATAGTAGGACAACTTAATGTTCCTCCTTTGAGCTTGGTTCCTTCTAGGTTGCCCTTATTCAAAGAGTATTTTCCTCTGAGGTCCAGCCTCATCTGGAAAGGATTTCTTTCTACTGTGCCATAGTATCCTCAACCAGAATTTCCTCTTAGCATGGGAGACCCCTACAACCAAATGTTGAGTGTGCCCAGGTGGCCTTGTTGGAAAAAACAAGCTGAAGTGTGCCAACAGTTAGCAGGGGAAGAATAATCTTTTTAGCAGTTGGTGCTGTGACAGATGAATATCCACACGCAGAAGAGTGGAGGAGGCCTCCTAGTTCACATCAGAGACAAAAATTAATGAAAAATGGATTAAATATCTATTGTGTAAGAGCTGCAGTAGAACACTTGTAGGAAAAAGGTTTAAAAGTATTTAGTGATTCAGTCAGAAGACTTGATTAAGTAATTGGTATGAACCCCAAACCTTGGGATTTATTTTTTAATTTTATTTTTCCTCTAGGTTGGTGATGAGCATCTTAGAAAACAGCATCGGGTGCTGGCAGATCTCCATTATAACAAGGCAGTAAAGCTTTTTAAGCTTCTCAAAGATGCTCCCTGCGAACTGCTAAGAGTCCAGTTGGAAAGAGTAGCATTTGCAGAATTTCAGATGACCAGTAAGTCTGACTTTCCACTTCTGAGATACGTATGCCTTGGCCTCGTGTTGAATGGTCTTACAGAGGGGCAGACCTGTGGCTTGCTCTCGGATGTGAATAATCCCATTTCCTTGTTAATTTGCCTGTAGTTGTGGAGTGGCATTGATCAGAAGTTGCAACACATTTTAGGTGCTTTTTTAAAACTTAGAGGGGGCTGGGGATTTAGCTCAGTGATTAGAGTGCTTGCCTTGCAAGCACAAGGCCCTGAGTTCGATCCCTGGTGCCACAAAAAAATAAATAAATAAATAAAATTTAGAGAAGTCAATTTAGACAATAATGAATTTAAATCAACATGGAAAATGAGAGAGAAGGAGCAGGAAAAGAATAGTGGTCCTCACTGGCTCCCATTAAACCTGGAACTGATACTTTGGCAGCTTCGGGTTGTTGTTCTGGTACGGACACTGCTTAGTGCCTGAGCAAGCTCAGGAGAAGTGGGAGGTAGGAGAGGGGTAAGAAAGTGGGAGTGCCTCTCTGTGTCACCTCCACTGCAGGAACTGAGTGGACACTGACCACTTAGTGTTTTGTGTTTTCGCTCCCGCTTGTCCGCATTCCTGCAGGAGGCCTTTTGTGAAATATCTCTTGCATGGTAAAGAAATAAGGAACAATTATTTGAAGTGCAGCAATTCATTCGGTTTATTTTGATTTTTTACTTGTTAACTTTTTAAAAATTTTTATTTTAATAAAGTTGCAGATGTTGATATATTTCAAATTTCCCTTTTGAGGATTAGGGATGTTCAACCTATAAGTCCTCGCTAATATTCCTAAATCTGGAGCACTTCTGATCCCAGGCATTGTGGATAAGGGACACTGAGCCTGTACTTTCAATACATGAAATGGGAACATTGTTGCCTGTGAGGAGGGAACCTGAAAGGCCAGAAGGGCCATTTTCATTGTATACTCATTTGGGATACTGGGAACAAATTTGCTAAGATGACAAGTGTAGTAAATTCATTTTTTAAGATGTTTGAATAGTATGTGTATCTTAAAAAAGAAGATAAATATTTTAGGGAGTCTTGTTAGCTAGGTTTGTGGATTTTGTAAGCCAGGTGAATGAGCACTCTAGTTCATAATGACCTTCATTGTATCTTTTTTTTACGCAACATATGACTCGATTTACCTTCTTTATGCCTGTTGTCTGCCCCAGTACCATTTCCACACAGTCAACATCTCATCTTCTAGATTACAAATGCACTGATTGGTAAAGACAACACAGTGTTTTTTAAAGTCTGGGATTATGCTGTAAAGGAAGAAAACAGCAGGTATTCCTTTCTCACCTACAAAGTGGGGAGTCCCTAAGCCTGTGTTCACTTCTAATACCAACTGCAAGTTTGAGGGTCCCCAAGACCCTGCAGGTTTAACTAGGATGACAGAATTGACAGAAAGCCATTCTGCCCGTGGTTGCATTTTCATGTAGGGATGGAGACACATTAAAATCAGCCAAGGGAACAGATGCAGGGGGCAGAGTCCCGGGGGTTCTCAGTGAGATGCTTCCATCAGTCTTCTCCTGCGGGGTCCCAGATGGTGCTGTACCCTGCTTTCCCCAGCAGTATCGTGTAACAGACAGCACTGCAGTGACCCACCAACCAGAGCTCACCCTAGCCATGCAGTCCAGAGTTCTTTCAGGAATTTGGTCACATGGACATGGGTGACTGCCACGTGGCCAACCTTAGTCTCTAGGTCCTCTGGAAACTGAGCTATTACCGTGGGGCCCAAAACCCCCAAGATATAGCACGTTGTTCTACTATTCAGTACCCTCCCATCCCACCCCCCCCATCCCCCAGGTAAAGAAAGATACTGACAGGACAGGGCATTCTGAGGCTTAGCCCCACCCTCTGGGAGCCAAAGACAAAGGCTGGGCCTCTCCTTCTAAAGAGGAAATTAATGCTCTACCCCCACACTGCTACCCACACTGAATATGAGATTGAGGAGAGCAGGTAGGAGCAAAGGTGCTGTGTGTTGTCTGTTAGCTGCTCAGCAGTTGTGTTCAGGGAGCCTTAGAGTAAGAGGAAACCTTATTCATCTGCTCCGGTCTGGCCTTCAGACAGATTCTATAGCACAATAACAGATACTGGATGCTAAGTGACTTGACCAATGTCACATCCCTGACAAATAATGGAGTAATCTTCAAACCACAGACTCCTCTCTGCTGGTCCCCTTTAATCTGTTACTTCTGATTATGCCCCTCTTCCAAGAAGGTTATATTCTTACCCTGATAAAACCAAATAATGAGACAGAGAAGTGATTTTTACTTGTCACCTTGTCTAACCTTAATAGTTTTCTTCCTCAAGGGAAAATTAGTAAACAGAAGTTAGATTTAGAAGATTTTTGGGGATTCTCATAAGCTTCTCCTATAGTGTTTGAAAATCAGAATTTTCAGCTATTCGTGGTGGTGCACACCTGTAATCTCAGCACTTGGAAGGCTGAGGCAAGAGGATTCCTATGAGTTCAAAACCAGTGTAGGCTTCATAGTGAGTTCAAGGCCAGCCTGGAATAGCGAGACCCTGTCTCAAAAAAACCAAAAAAAGGAAAAAAAAGGATTTTCTTCAATCCCTTAACTTCGAATGGGTTTCTAGGTTTGTAGATAAATGGATGACTGTTTGTGTTTAATACTTTAGGTCAGAATAGCAATGTTGGAAAGTTAAAAACACTATCTGGGGCTCTTGATATCATGATAAGAACTGAGCATGCATTCCAGCTCATCCGGAAGGAGCTTACGGAGGAATTTGACCAGGTAAATGGAGAAAATCATTATTTTTGTTTTTTATGAATCTTATACCAAATGATGACTACATACAGTGGGCATGGGGTGTATATTTGTGAATGTGTATGTATTGCGTATGTGTAGCTGCTCTGCATAAAAGTGTGTTGTTAATGCGCTCATCAGTTTGGTGTTACTATGATAAAATACTGGAGGCTGGGTAACTTATGAAGTGGAGAAATCTATTCAGTTCATAATTTTGGTGACTAGAGAGTCCACACAGTATGGCACCATTGTCCTGGTGAAGGGGGCCTGGATGTGTCACAACATGGTAAAGCAGAAAAGAAACCTGACACGTGCAGAACAGGCCAAGACGTGGACTGGCCTGGCTTTGTACCGACTCCTTGACTGTCTAGGCACAGGAGACCTGACCCCTCATAACAGGCAGCATTAATCCATGGCCCAGGGTGAGGCCCTCAACTAATTCCTCCTGCCAGGCCCACCTGAATCCTCAGAGGAGAAACCAGAGCAGTTACACTGGTGTGATAAAAACACTAAACTGCTTTGTTTACTTTGCAAGTATATCTTTTAAATGTTTTTTAAGAATATGCTTTAAGGCGCTCCATAGATCATAGTTAGCTGAGGTGCTGGTTACCAGGTTATAAAGTCTCTCTTTGTTGTAGGGGGAGGGGTTTTTTTGTTTTTGTGTTTGTTTTTGTTTTAGTCAGAGAAAGGGCCTGTGTCCTCTTTATAATTTCCACTACCCTGTTGGGGAGCAGTTGAATGGAGAGTGGGCTTAAGCAGGCTCCACAGAAGGCATTTTTATTTTTCTGTCCACCCACGTATTGCTTTCCCAGTCCTTAGTAGTCAGCTCTTGAGTGGGACCCACTTCCATGTTTTCCTGCAGTGACCAGTGTTGGAAAGCGAGGAGATTGTCATTTCTCTTACGTAAGTGCTTCTTAGATATGGGATACTTCTGTTGTGTGTTTTAATCTGTCAAAGTGATCTCGGGTATGCTTTGGGTTAGTTTCTTTAAAAGTTTACTGGATTAATGAAACTGCAGTTTTTTACCACTTAAGTGAAGTAACATTTTGTTGTTTTCAGCCTCCGGGTAGTGAAACCACTCCAGCTACTGATTCTTCTCCTAGTCTTAACCAAGAAGAGGTGATCAAACTCCTCAGTATATTTGAATCTCGACTTTCATTCCTTCTCCTTCAGTCCATCAAACTGCTGTCTTCAACTAAAAAGAAAACAAGGTAAATTAATGGCTATTTGTGGAAACTTCTTTCCTATCACCTATAAAGAAAATTTGAATACTCTCTATAGACATAAAGAAAAATAGGTTATATTCTTTCTTGACTTTTATGTGGAAAATGCCGAATTTTAAGTGGTAGTCCATCTTGACTTGTTAAAGTAGGTGAAAATGATCTCCAAGAGGCCAACTGCGTATTCAGATCATAGACACAAAGTTTTGCTGCCGAGGGGCAGATACCCTTTTGTTTGTGATGTGTTCCCCAGGAGAGACAAATGGCCCTGTAACGAAGACTCTGTAACACTCCAGATGTTGTCTTTAATGGGAAGTCTGGACCTCAGCTTGGATACTTGAGGCTAAGTACACCATAAAAGTAGATGACATAACATTGAAGTCTCATTAAGGCTAGGAAATTAGTGAGAGAAAAACAAAAAATGAGCATGCCAGCCAAAATGTTCCCAAATTCCTGTCATCTCATGGCAGTATATTGTTTTGCCAAAGATTTTTTTTTATTATCAGCTTAATTTGAAATTGCAGTAGTGAGTACTAGGTCAGGAAAGTAATGTAAGTAATCACTTTTCTTTTTTAAAAGTGTAAGTATGGTCTGACCCATATTACAAAAGTGGGAAAATAGAAAAAAACTGCCCTAATACTTGCATTGTTATCAGTTATCCTATGTATGTTTTACCATTTATCACTTTAGGGAACAGATAGTTTTTGTCTTTCTTTTATGCTTTGTTCTTCAAGATTTGAGAAAGCATGTAGATGTGTCTGCCACCATAATTATGATACAATGCAATTCTTTCACTCCAGAAAGTCCCTCTTTCCTGAAATTTCCAATCCGATCTTGTATGGGATTGATATTTCCCATTAGAGCCTTGAACTACATGTTAATCATAGTTGTTTTAAATCCCCTGAGAGGCAGTTGCAGCGTGTCCTCTCTGAGTCTGATTCTGCTGAATCTTTATCTCTTTCCAGGCTGCTGCTATTTGCTTGCCTTTCAGCCATCTCATAATTGTTGAAAATTGAACATCTCAGATAGGACAGTAGTGATTGAGGAAGTCATTGTTTTGGCTGAAAAGTTTTGAAACTTTCCCCTAGCTAGGTGTTCAGCGTGGAGAATTAAGTTCATTTTTCCAGCCTGGAGTTGCGTTGTCGTTGAGATTTTTTTTGCTGCTGTCACGGTTACCTTTTCCATGTACCGTGGGCTTCAGGTTCTTCTAGCAAAACAGTAATCTTCCCCCGTGGCTAAAGTTTTCTTTCTGAGGTTTCAGTTACTCGTGGTCAATTGTGGTCCCAAAATTCCAGAACTAAGTTGTGTACACATTCTGAAGACCATGATGAAATCTGCTGTCCCATCCAGAACATGAATCATTCCCTTGTCCGTGCTGTAAACACTTTCTGCTCATTAGTCACTTCAAAGCCCTCTTGGTTACCAGTTTTACTGCTGCTTGTGTTCAAATAACCCTTATTTTACTTAGTGACGACACCAAAGTGCAAGAGTAATGATTCTGACAATTTGCAAATGCCAAAAAAGAAACTGTGAAGTGTTTCATTTAAGTGAAAAGAAGAAAGTTCTGAGGACGGGCAAGTTGGCTGGGGCCTATTAGTTTTGTGTACACTTCATTCTGAAGCAGACGAACTGCCTTGACTGATTCTCTGTGGTCCAAGGAGAGCTTTTATTTGGGGGGCTATCTCAGTGTTAGGGACATTGCCGTCTCATCGAGCCCAGTGGTTGATCTTGGTGTCTGTGTCTTTGCCATCCCTGGCTCTAGTACACAGCAGGGTATTTTGATGCATTCACTGTGATTTAGTATGTATTTCCAGTTTTCTGAAGGACCAAAAGGAAAGTAGATAATGCATGTAGTAACACATAGTTGAAAAAGAACTCAGGACTTGTTTTAACAACAGTGGATACATTTTTAATTGGCTTCCACAAGGTGGCAATATGAATATATGATAACAGGAGAACCACAGTCATTGATTTTCACAGCCTGATGGTTTGAGTAGTTGGCTGACAAGTTTTAGTCTTACATTTTATAATCATAACTGGCCTATGTATGATCTAAGTAATTTTTATTTTAGTGGATAGTTTTCTAACTTCTTTTTCAGGTTATCAGTATTCTGTTGAAGAAATTTTTAATCTAAAATCTTCATGCATGATACCTGAAGTTCTATTTAGATAATTTATATTGGGAGTTGGGGATTTAGCTCAGTGGTAGAGTGCTTGCCTAGCAAGCACAAGGCCCTGAGTTCGATCCCTGGCACCCCCTCAAAATAATAATAATTTATATTGATTTTTCCAGCTTATTGAAGACTGTAACATGAGATACTGTATTAATACTACAAACATGTTGACAGGTTTCAAAACAGAGCCATTGGTTACTAAATCAGTGACTTTTGGGTTTTTTTGTTTGGTTTGTGGGACTAGGCATGGAACCCAAGATTTCACACATGCTAAGAAAGCACTCTACCAGTGAACCACATCCCCTGCTCGTTTTTTTAATTGTTGGTTTTTTGTTTGTTTGTTTTGCTTTTTTGAGACAAGGTCTTACTGAGTTGCCCAAGACTGGCCCTGAACTTGCAGTCCTCTTGCCTCAGCCTCCTGGGTAGCTAGGATTGCAGGCATGCACTGGACTTTCATGTTTCACTAACTTGCAAAGAAAACATCTATAATTTTTTTGTAGATGAAGGTATCCAGTGTGCGGACCTAGTTATTTCACCATGAGGTAGTGTACATGCTCTTTTAGAATAAAAAGAAATCAAGACTATAAAAGAAAAGAAACATTAGTTTATGTTTTGTTTAGACTCCTGTTTTCCCCACTCCCTGAGGCAAAAAATGAAAATTGGGCATTTTTTTTAAATTTCAGTTTATGCAGGTACTTCATTGTGTGACAGCTGCTCTAACGTCATCCTGATAGAATGCTAGTTTACCGTATTTAATAGGTTGTAGTGATTTTTTTTCTCCTTTAATATTTATTACTTTAGGCTGGGGATTTAGCTCAGTGATTAGAGTGCTTGCCTTGCAAGCATGAGGCCCTGAGTTCGATCCCCGGCACCACAAAAAAAAAAAAAAAAAAAAAAAAATATTTATTACTTTAGCAGAATGGGGCCTCTTGACATTTTGGTGGCATTGGGGTTTAAAAAATAAAAAACTAAAAAGTAGAAATAATCTTTCAGTTTTCAGGAAGTGTCCCCTCAGTGCAGAGAACGGACCCTTAAAGCTTATGGGTTGTTCCCATCCAGATATGTACATTAATATCTAGTTGAGTGAAAAGGAAAGTAAAAGAATGTGAGTTAGTCACCTATGAAATAGTAGAGCCCTAGGAATAAGGGTCATAGTTCAAGGAAACTACTCATGAGAATAAATTAAGAAATGGTGTGATTTGTAGAAATTGAGAAATGAAAATCTGAGGTTCAGAAATACGATCAGAGGAAATCAAAAGGTTTAAAATTTGTGATCCCAGCAGCCATTAATTATTTTTAGGCACCCAGATAAAGTGAAAATGTGCAATCATTATCCATAGGAAAAAACTCATATTTCAGACCCCTTTTCTGGTTAAGTGCTTAGTGGCTTGATTATTGTCAGAGTAGTTTAACTTTTCTGTAAGGTTATCCGAAATTCTGGGAATGTTAGCCTCCTAAAAAAAACTAAAACATAGCCAATCTTTGGTCCAAATTGCAGATGGTGAGTACACTGTGAACAGTTCCTTTCACTGTGTTCTGGCAGACTTGTGGGGGGAAGAGCGGGGGCTGCCTGCTGAAAGAAGTGAGAATTGGAAGGGAGAGATGAGTCTCTGAAGGGGATGGTCAGACTGGAGGGATGAGTGGAAGGGGCAGAGGGATTCCTGATGGCCAGCTGGGCCTGGCCTGGGGAAGAAGTGCTGCACGGACCATGCTCTCCAACGGGCCTGAGGTGACTTTAGTTAAGGGAGAGAGTTTGCACACCAGAGAGGAAAAAAAGGCAAGAAGATAGTATTTGAAATTCCAAAATGGACTGGGAATGTAGCTCAGTACATGCTTCGTGAGAACACGGCCCTGGGTTCTGTCTGCACTACGAGCATCAAAAACAAGAAGAAGAAGAAAACGGAGGGAGAGAAGAGAGGAAAAAATGGAGAGCGTGACATTTTGACCTTGATTCAGATTATGAAGCTCTCTAGACTTTAGCTTTTACCTCTATAAAATAATAATACCAGTTCTTGGCCTCAAGGGTCAGCGTTGTTGAGAAGCTCAGCCGTGGGCCTGTACACTGTGAGCAGTCCTGGAACTACCCACTGTTCCCTGATTTTGTTGCACCTAGACTCATTAAAAAAAAAAAATGCTAAAATTGAACTGCCACATATTTAGTAGTCTTTTGCAGCAGTAATGTGAATATAATTAATTGATCTTCCAGGAGAGGTAAAAAACTTTTCGGAACAAACTGTAAAAGTAAACACAGGGAGTGATGCACCGTATCTCTAGCTGAGGACTTTGTTGAGCCAGCATTTGAGCTGCCGATTAGAGCGGATGGGGGTGCGAGGGCGCTGGGTCAGGGCTGTGCTGGCAGCTCTGGGGTGCCAAGCTGGCACCTTGCAGCTGCACTGGGTGTGAGCTTGGCACTCTGTCCGCGGTCTCTAGCTGGGCTTGCAGTGTAGAAGCACTATTCTACTTCCCCTCTACCCTGGCCCATCTCCACTGTCTCTCCTTTGCGGCATGTGTCATCTGATGCTCTGTTTTCTGGAGATTTTTTTTTTCTGTTTTCTTAATTATTTGCTGTATATTGTCTCCCAGTGCCCCCCACTCCACCCCTAGCAGGAAGCAGGGATTTGTCTGTTTCACTGCCAAAAGCTGCTCCTGTGTACAGTAGATGTTCAGATATTTATAAAAAGCATGAATGCTGGCTTTGATTGACATACACCTCTGAAGCAGGCCTAAGAACAGTAGGTGTAAGAAGGTAGGTGTGAGAGGCATAGTGCCGCCCGGCTTCTCTGGGATTTGACTGTTGGCCTGTTACTGTTTCCAGTCCCTTTCCACTGTTCCCTTCACTTTTGTTTCCCTTCACCCCAGCAGTAACACTGACGAGGATGCGGTCCTCAAAACCAACAAGCAAGTGTACTCCCAGCTTTTGAGAGCTACTGCAAACAAAAGCACAAGTCTTTTGGAGAGAATCGGCGTGGTCATCCATCTGCTGGGGCAGCTGGCCCGCGGAGGCAGTGCCACGAGTGGCGGCGCCCTGCAGTGACCACGCAGAGCTGCGCCCACGCCCACCGCGCTGTCAGTGCCTTCTGAACCCCAGAGCTGCTTTGTTGTTTGGTGCTGCGTTTCATTAAATGGGAGGCGATGCCCATTTCAACAGGTAGAACAGTGGAAACGTGCAGTTCTTCCCAGAGTAGACAAAGTATGGGGGGGTTCTTTGGCTTCTTCATTTGAAGTGCTAAGACCAGAGTCAACCCAAAAGCTTCCCGCACTTGTTTCTTTGAGAAGGACATGGTACCTCACTAGGCTTTCCGTGATGCAATTACACTCTTAAGTATTTTTGAAGTATGTTAAGCTACATGGATTTAAGATAACAATTATTTTGGATAAAACGTTACTTTGGTCAAGGGAACTTTTATCCAAATGATTTTACAGGTTCAAATGGGTTAAAGAAACTTCCTGTACATCTATAATGTTTTTTTCTAAATTGCACAGAAAAGTGTCCCCTTTTAAGATTCAATGCAAGAGTTTTGGAAGACTGGCCATCGTGCAGTTGTCTGCGTGTAATGCATGTTCTAAAGGGATTCACTTTTCTTTGACTTTATATGTAAACAGTTGATTAAGGATAGATACTACCCCTTTTTTTCATTTTTAACTTGAAACTGTGAATAAGGTAAGAAAACTATTTTGAATAAACTATTTATTTAAAAATCTTTGTATTTTTCATTCTTTATATTGAGTTGTGATTTGAACTCAGTTCAATTAATAAATTTTACAAAGCTCATAACATTAAAAGTAAAGTTCTGTCATCCGCTAAATGAACATTGCTTACTACTTGTGCTGCTTTGTGGACTGTGTCCCGTTGCATACATACACATTATTTTTTCCAAAGCCTACAGAGTACAAGGCTGTATTTGTCCTTCATAATTAATGTTCTCAATTTCAACAAAGACAGTAAATTACAGACTCTCCTGTCAGGATGACAGCGTGGGGTGCTGTGCACTGACCCCATTGTGGGCAGCCTGATGGCAGGAAGAGATGCCTCTGGGTCCTTTTAGTCCTGCGCAGCAGGTGGCTGTGTCATCCTGCAGATCCTCCACGTTGACCAGCAGCCCCTCCCACACCAGCCACACCTCTGTGAAGGACTCAGAACCATACTACAAGATTGTCTGGAAAAATGAATTTTAAACTGCTTTCTTTTTCTTAGAGATTTTAGGTGTCTTCATGGAAAATGAGTTGGCAACTATCGTAGCTTGGCAGAATTCTCTTGCCATTTCTCCGGTTCCTTGTTTATTTGGTTTGTACTATCCTTGGGACAGATGTGCATCCACTGGCAAAGATTAATCATTGAGTGTTTGAAGTTTTGTCTGAATTGTAAAGCATTTGTACCAAATCAGCAGTGTCTCATTTCAGGACCACTGCATTGTGTTTGCACATGCAGCAAGCAAGGACCGTCTTTCCTCTGCTAGTTAAAATTGGGCACGTCCATCGATTATATCGTATTTTGGGTTAATGAATTCAAAGGGGATATTCCTAAATAGATAGAAGTTGCTGGGGTTCAGGATATTAACAGTTGCTTATCTTGTCTCTTGTGCCTTCATAGCTGGACAGCCTTTCAGTCAAGGGAAAAATTGTTTTTAAGCAAGAAAATATAAATTCTATCTTCCCTCATCAAAGCAACTATATAAAAATTTCTACAGGGGAAAAATACTTTTAAAATATATTTGTAACTTGCTGATTTTTTTTTTATTTTTTTTTTATTTTTTTTGTGGTGCCGGGGATTGAACTCAGGGCCTTGTGCTTGCAAGGCAAGCACTCTAATCACTGAGCTAAATCCCCAGCCATTGATTTTAATTTAAATTAAAGCTTTAGGTGGTACCTATATTTTAGCTATTTCTTTTGAGGAAATGTGGTGTCAGTGGCCCGATCACTGATGATACTGAGACTTCAGTTAATTTCATTGCCGAAATTTTGTTCATATCGTTACATATGACATCAGGGTTTTGGTTTTGTGTTAAGAAAAATTAATAGTCATATTATGTAAAAGTTAAAAGGAACATAATGCCCATCCTAGATAAAATAGACACAGGAAAAATAAAAGTGTCCAGTAGCCTCCAGAGCCCTTCTTCAGTGGCCTGGCCTTCAGAACATAGTGAACTGTCAGGGAAGTTTACTGCTTCGCAGGGAGAGAACAGCACAGGTGAATTACAGTGACCCAGAGAAGCTTTTCTGTTCAGGCCCACTTGGGGTGCAGGCCTGTGGGTGCAAAGTAGAGCACATCGGGCTGCCAGGTGGGAGACCACCACAGCGGGGAAGGGGGGAAGTGGGAGGTGGGGCTGGGAGCCACCATCTGGTTTGACAAGTGAACTTCAGCTTCCTGGACTGGAAATGCTGGCAGAGTTGTGAAGAGCAAGATAGACGTACATGTGAAAATCTTTTGTACCCTGTCAACTATTAGAAAAATGTCATGACAGGGACCTTGTACTTAATCCTAGTTCTGTGTCGTTCCCCACTGAAGCCCTTAGTTTTAAGGGCAGTAAAGCCATTGCCGTGCCCTGAGGGCTGGCATCTCTTTCGCTGATGGTGTGGCCCGTGGCTCCCACGCGCAGGGTGCAGCCGTGTTGGGATACAGCTGCGGAGCTCCAGTCAGAGGCAAAAGCAGAGAGGGATTCCTGGGTGCTTGGTTTTTTGGGTTTTTTTAACCTTTCCTAAAAAATTAATAAAATATTTGGTGGTATTTTTTCTTGAGCAGTTGATCTTCAAATTGTGCATTTTTAAATTTCAAGCAATGCTTTCCCATTGGGTTTTTAACTCAGGAGACATAATTGCTTTAGCTACGAAAAATCTGGTTTTTTCTTTGTAAAAAGTTACTTTTTTACTGAGATGAGGAATCTTACGACTGTCTCAGTTTTCCTTTTTTTTTTTTTTTTTTTTTTTTTTTTTTTTTTTTTTTTTTTTTTTTTTTTTTTTTTTTTTTTTTTTTTTCCTAATATAGTACTGAGGATTAAACCTAGGGCCTTTGCCCTGAGCTACATCCTTAGGCCTTTTATTTTTTATTTTGAGAGAGTCTCACTAAATTGCTCGAGCTGGGCTCCAACTTGTGATCCTCCAGCCTCTCCTTACATGTTCAGTGTAGAGATGTGGACATCACAAACATCAAACCATTTCTCTGAAATATACTTTTTTGGAAATAAGCCATTAGAAGGAAGCCAGGAATTCTGTTGTTTATCCTTGTCACTAACTACCTTCCAATATGCATTGCCTTTGAAAAAGAAAATGGAGTTATGTGTGTAGGAGTAGTAAGCTGAATCTATATTTCTCACAGGATGGTTTCGTGGTGTTATTGCTGGAAAGACTTCAGTAAGCTTCATTGGATAAGAATTAAGTACTTGATTTCTGTTGACATCGAATGCAAATACCTGCAGAACAAATTAAATAGTAAGACTGGCTTTTCTGAAGATCATTGATTTTCACGTTGACATATAGCAGTTAGTTAATTAAATCTGACTTTGCAGCACATTCTTTAGACTAGAACCTCTAAAAAATTTTCCGCCTAACGATTTGCACTACCATATAGATCCAAAGTAATGAGAACAGCTTTCACCAGGGAACTCGGTCATCTGGCAAATCTCAATCGGCACTCACAGAAGCAGTGCTACTTACGAAGGACTTCTTGAAGAAGTAAATTAACTGCTGCCTTCGGTCGTAAAAGGCAGCATCCAGGGCGCTGGGGATGCCAGGGAACCCTTCTGAAATCAGTCTAGGGTACCGTCTTCCTTGTTCGTCCTCTATGAGGCCCTGATCCTTGTCACTGTCATATCTCCAGTACTGGTTTCCTGAGAGCCAATCAAAAATGTTAACATGGTTTAGTAATATCAAATTATAGGAAACATGGCAGAGAGGACAACTTCCTAAGTGGCTCCCAGCCAGTCCTGCATGATATTAGCTGGATTCCAGGAGAAAGCAGAGTTTTCCCTCATCTGAGGGAAGCTTCACTCAGTGATTTTTCCCTGGTCGTAAGGGATTTATCAAGGTGACCCCTGTGGCCCATTTTTCTTCACACATCACCACTGCAGTTAGAATGCTGCATGCCTTTCACAGCGAACCCCAGCCATTGTCACCTTCCCGTTGGCTCTCAGCAAAACCAAAGATAGCCCAGTGTCCTTTACTTGAGTATCTTTAACCTTTTCCCTCTTTTATGGTCTAAAGATCTTTTACATGTTAGTAGCCTGTGGGTTGGCCTGAATCATCTTCTTACCCTAACTGATACATGCCCTCTTGTAACAAAAGAAATCCTGAGGTTAAATACTGGATCATACCTTTTCCCAGTGTTTTAGAATCTGCTAGCTCCGCCTCCACCCCCACTTTGCAAATGAGGACCCAGGTAAAGGGGGCCCAGAATTCCCACCTTCCACGGAGAGAGATTCTGCTCACTGTCCTGGGAAGTAAAATCTTGTCCTTTGCCCCATTTTGTTACAAAAAGTCTAAGTGCTCTAAAGGACTATTCCTGCCTTTCCTTATTTCTGATCCTGAATATTTGGCATGTTTCCAGTACAACAGACTAAACCCACTGAACTAGGTACTTCTGTGTCCATAAAAAAACACCTCAAGCAGTTACATTCCAAGTATACTCAATATATTTGGAAAAGTTTATTTACCATTGAGAATAATGCAACATGTCCCAAAAGAGATACAATTCACTCAAAGTGGGATTTTTAAAAAAAAAATATTCACAGCAAATTAAGATGTTTTTGAAGCCCCAAGAACAAACTGGAGCTGTACTGTGCAGCTCCCCACGCTCCTTGATGGCCCAATTCTATTCAGTGTTGCCAACATAAATTCTAATCTGGAACCCCTTAAATCACTGTGCTCCCGACTCTGAAAGACCACAATTACGAAAACCTGCCACAGGGCAATTGCTTAATGTAACCAACTAGAATAATTCTGCCTGTGTGTAGTATAAAGGAAAATTAAAACCAAAAATACAGAATCCTGAGGGTAAAGTTTGCATGAAAATTCTTTTACTTTTGCTCTTGCCTTGTTAACTCTGAGCAATTTAAAACAGTACGGTTGTATTACTAAGATTCAGGTCTAGAGAGTATACACAACTTTTGCTGGGTGGAAGGGTGAAGGAAAGGCAGAGCCACATGCCATGTTTGGGATCAGACTGCATTTGCAAAGCAGGGCGCCTACCTGAGCTGAGTGTGGAGGTGCTTTACTGGGTGGCCTGTGACGAAGGAGGAGCAGAGGCGACAGCCCCAAGCTGCCCTACTTCACATGGTCACCTCTATCCCCAGCCCTACCAAATCCCAGCAAAACAGACTTTCCAGTTCAGCAGCTGCTGGCTGCCTGCTAGGTGGAGTTCATCCCTGGCCCTGGGATTTGAGACTTCCCAAGGTTGGCCCCAACCCCGTCTTCCCAACCGAGTCTCATCCCAGAGTCTCACAGACAGATGTGCCTGTACCATTCACAGCTTCTGCTGCCTGATGCAGGCCACACACCCTCCCGAGCGCCCTTGTATGGGCGTTCTAGATCCCACCCACCCTTAAGTCTAGGTCAAGCCCTGACTCCTGGTGGTGCTGACCTCGGATTCCGGGTGGCAATGGTCACCTCCACCTCTTGACATTTTTACTTGTAGCCTTCCAAGGTAGGCTTTTGTCCTCCAAAATTACATAAAACCCCTGTAGGGGCCTTTCTATGATTCTTTGGCAACCACTTCAAGTTCCTAGCAAAGTTTGTTCACTCGTTTAGTCATTCATTCAATGACTTTAAACGGTGCACACCTGTAATTCTGGTTACTCAGGAGCTGAAGCAAGAGGATCACAGGTCTGCGGCCAGCCTGGGCAATTTAGAAGGACCCTATCTCAAAACAGAAAATTAAAAGGGTGGGGGAGGGGTGCTGGAGATGTAGCCCAGCACTCCCTGTGTTCAATCCCCAGTATTGGCAGAAAAAAAGCAATCGGGATATGACCCAACTCCAGTGTTCACAGAGTGTATATCCTGGTGGAACAGACAGAAACTAAGCAAGTAATTACCAGAGCATACAATGGACTCCTTAGTAGAGGCTTGAAACATTTATCCTGAATGCATTTGTTTAGTAAGAGAACTAGAGCCACCCATGAAGAATCTTTACCTTTAAAAAAATAACGCTCATCTCTTCTCCGTGTCCAGATGTGGACGAATGCGTCTATGTTTTGCGTTGGGATTCCATGCCAGCCAGTGAAGATTTGGATAGGATCCCCGTATCGTGTCCTGTTGTTCCTATTTTCGTAAAGCCAGTACCAGCTGTTGCGGAAGAAATACGTGCTAAATCTCACCATCACTTCACCATACTGGTTCCTTTCTTTGCGAATCCAGTCAAATGCAATATCAAAGGATCCCTCACATGAACCTGAGAAGAAAAGTAAAAGCCAACCACCTGTCATGTGGTACAAAAACCAACTTCCGTGTGTAACTGGAATAGAGATGATTGCAAGGTTGGAATTTTCTATTCAAACACTTTAAAGCCCGATACCACTCCAGACTGGCAGTAGGCTGAGAAGTGGGCAGGTCACAGGTTGCTGCATGGTCCTGACTCACATGAGTTGGATGGTGTGTGGATGCTAAGTTGTATGATCACCTGAAATGTAGCTAGGGGAGGCCCCTTTCAATGGCCAGTTTGACTTAGAGAAAAGAAGTTCGGTGCTGGATACACACAAGACTAAGATTTCCACCAGTGGGGAAAATGTGTCCTGGCTTTCATTGTTTCCAAAGGCACTGAATGCCAAGGATGGGCAGACTGTGAGTAAAACAGAAATGGGGGCTGGGGGTCTCTGTAAAGGGCCTTTCAATGGAAAAAAAGGAGACTAGCTTCCTGAGCTTTGGTCATCTGTGCTACATCACCGATCATTTTTATTAAATGATTAACCACTAGTACTTTGGCCCAAATAATTAGAGATGCAGACCTACAGGTGAAGCTAAGCTGCTCTTTGCCTTGGGATTACAGTAAGCGTCTTCCAGTGGCTTCCAGTTCACTGGCTCTTGTGAGAGGCTGCAGCACGCCTAGTCAATGCCTGTGGCACATGGAGAGAGGGCTGGGAGGGCCCACCCGTGGGGGGTGTGCTTCGCCCTCTACCTGGGCTGCAGTCTGGGTAAGACCAGTTTTAGCTAAGAGAATTGCATCGTAGAGAGCTAGGGGGTAGCTACTCTGGTTGCACATCTTTGTCTTCTTTGGGGACCAGCCTCCCAGCGAGCGTGGAGTGGGGTCTTGCTGTTTTTTGGTGTCTGAGTGTTTTCCGGGAGTTTGGGGGACCTGCCTGAGAACTATCTTACCGTACAGCTTTTGAACTGCTTTTCTGTCTGACCAGTCCAACTCAAACGCAGGCTCCTGGGGAGTATAGTTTGGTTGCATTATGGATCCCGTCCTGTAGGTGTGAGGCAAGCCGAGGACATGGCCAATTTCATGAACGGCCACCTAGGAAGGAAACACAAACCAGGTACAGGACCAACCTGGACCTTTACATACCATGGAGTCAGATCTCAGAATTACAGCAGGCAGGCCTGTGTCTCGCATAGAGCTGTTCTTGTTCGGTAGGGAAACAGGGCAAGAACTCAGTAACCATCACCAGAGACCCACCAACCTTCTCAGAAGGACATGAACATACTGTGGAAAGCCCATGCTGCCCGGCCCTTTGCGCCCTCAGTGGAGCAGCTGGGGCCACTTACTTTGAGAAGGCTGATGCCCGTGTCACTGGTGGGAGGGGTGAAGTGCTCATCATCATCGAAGTGAATATCGCCCAAGCGCCAGGCATGAGCGAACTCCTGCCCACTCCCGTCAAACACCCGAGTGCAGCCCAGGTGCCGGCCTGGTGAAGGGAGAGGGGATAGTTGGGCCCAGGAACGGTGCCTGCTGCAGATTCCCCACCTAAGCAGGCACAGACATCAGCAGTTCCCCGGGCTCCAGCAGCAGGGGCAGGCAGGGCAACAACTCCTGGAATAAGTCCTCCTAGGAGGTTGTCTACCAGCAGTGTGATTATAAAGAGCAGAGAAACGGAGCTGGGTACCAAGTGCTGGGGAGTGGGGGGTCAGGGGGAGAGGGGCGATGACAGAAGGTGATATCTTGAGAACACAGCACTTGAACTGGGTCCTGAACTGGGCCAGCCATGAAGGAAAGGAGGTTACCATCCCTTACACACCTACAGTTTTTCAGCAAACCAAACTGGAACATTAATGGAGACCAGCAAGGCGGCTGTGAACCTCCCAAGTTCACAGGTGGGGCTGCAGAGAAGTTAGGACATTTGTCCAAGCCTCCTGTCTCTGGTTCGTGACTCAGTATACCTGTGGCTTCTCTATGAGGGGGGTTGAGTTCGATGAGCAAGTCCCAACAGCCAGCCTGCACCCGTGGTTGTCCCTGCTCTCAGGGGAGGAGGGGGACTGGCCTTCGTGTCTCTGGAGAGCCCAGCTCCTCCCTGACCTGTGAGTTCTTGGCTGGCAACACTGACGGAGGGCTTAGAGCTGCACCCCCAGTCCCACCCCATCAGGTGTCACCTGAGAATGAGCCCAGTAGGTAGGATTTGTAGCCATCCTTCTGCAAGTGACTGAGGCCGCTGAGATGGGGTGGCCCCAGGTCATTCAGGGGTGGCACTGAGGCAGGGGGCCTCAGCAGGGGAAGGCTGGAGGTGTCAGCCTGCAGAATGGGCAGGAAGGGGCAGTCTGAGCCTGTGCCCATCTTACCTCTCCCAAAACCCAGTTTTATGTCCACCGTAGGCCCAGGGGCAGTGAGGTCCTCCCGGAAGTTCAGAGGCGTCACCTCGCTCCACATCCTGAAGGCCAGTTTGAAAATGTATCTCTGCTCATCCACAGAGAGTTGGCTGCTGTAGGCCTCACCCACCAGCCTCCAGGTCAGAGTCTTTTTGGAGAAGGCCCTGATGGCCCCTCTGTCTGAGGAGTCCTCCTGCTGCCTGTCTGGCCTAGGCAGCAGCATTTGCAGGAAGCGCTTTGGTCGGGCCCTGGGCCGTAGGCCCAGAGGGGTTGACAGGGCTGGAGGGGTTGATGGAGTGGCCTGGGGTGGCAGCTGCATGTCAGGGACACCACAGCGTGGCTTGTTCATGGCCACCAGTGTGGCTGTGTCCAGCTTCCCGCTGACTGGCAATGCATTGGCCTTCTGGAACCTGCGCATGGCCTCGGCCAGGGCGGTGCCCACTGGGGCCTCTGCTGGCCCCTTGAGGTTGGGACTCCAGGCCGAAGACACTGCTGACCAGCCATATCTGGACAAGAATCTCTGCAGGAGAGAAATAATGCCTAAATCCATGGGGTGGCTCACAGAGGGGCCTTCCCCTGCCCCAAGCCTATGCAGCAGAGAGGAGAGAGAGAGGCAGGAGAGGAGGCAGACAGAGGGAGACAGAGCAAATGGGGAATGAGAAAAGTGTGGGGGCAGTGAGGACATGGTCTTGTGAGTGGGGCCAGGCTGGGCTGGCTGGAGAGATGTCACTGGCACCGTGGAGGCTGAGACGGGGCAGAATTGGAGCTGTCCTGGTGGTGTAGGGCTGGAAGAAGAGGCCAGGTTGGAGGTAGAAGCATGCTGAGAACACAGAAGGGGAGGGCGGTGGGTCACAGAAAGGCCTGGCCAGGAGCTGGGAGACAGAACCAGGCCTGGGAATGGGTGGGTCTGAGGGGCTGAGAGCTTCTTCCCAGCACACGGGCTTGAGAGGCAGGGCCACGGTGTGCCACCCTGAGCAGCCAAGACAGCCCTGGCCCTGTGCCCCTGCTCACCTCCCTCCACCTCCAGGGCACCCTGGAGCCAAGGATTCAAGTTGGAAATCCTGACCTTCTGCTTTCAGCATATG
>PVJO010004865.1:0-48459 GCA_004026905.1 Hystrix cristata
GGAAGGAAGGAAGGGAGGAAGGAAGGAAAAAGTGAGTATTTGGGGAGGCGGTTCAAAAAGGGAGAAAGATCAACTTAAATCTGAATATAAGAAGAGTGAAGAGTTATAGCCCGGGAGCAGGGTAGGTGATCCCCGCATTACTAAGAGGAAACACCAAGGCGAGGGAGACTGCATTAACTGCTTCCTGGGATTCTTCCTGGGTCAGGGCAATGAGATATCAGGGTTTGTAAGGATGATTAATTTGATCAGAAACCTCCAAGTGTAATTAGATACCAAGGGTGGGGGATTTTCCCTGAATTGGCTGAGCAGGATTCTTGCTAAAACTGAACTAAGTAGGTCAGGGACAGACCCAAGTTTGGTGCCTAGTTGGAAGGAGGAGAAGCCTGACCCAAGATTTGGCAAAGAATCTGCCAAACCCTCCCTTATCTTGTTCAAAGAAAAAAGACATTTTTCTTTGCTTCATGTAGTTTAAGTTCATTTCTTGTTTGGCCGCCTTTGTTCTTTGATGAGCAGATGGATCATTTATTGACTTGGTAACAATATTATCATTGACTTGGTGACCATGTTACTTGGTAGCAGGGCAACCAACCAGATGAGAATTCTAGAAATTAAGCTTAAGATATATTTAGATGGCAGAATGAGAATTGCAGTGACAATTTGATGGATTTCCTGCTAAGCAAATCAAATGTCTTTGGTTATGACATGAACATTAGTATAAAGTCATAGTTATTTTTTGGAACAGAACATGGAAGCATCTAGCTCCAGCTCATAGATCTTCTTTAGTTATCCCAAACAAGGATCTGCGCAGTCATGTTTCAGCTCTCACCACAACAAGAAGGTGGGAGAAATGTTTGAAATGTTAGTTTAGAGAATGTTAACCAAACATTGGAGAAAACTAGAAGAGTCAATTGAGTTCCATTTATAGATACAAAATACAGTATAAAATAAAATGGTATTTATCAAGAGGTGAGAAATAGTTTAAGATAATGAACACATACAAAAGTGAGTTGTAGTTTCCCATTTAAAGATGCGTCTCAGTTTCTCGCTCCATTTTGATCAATGAAAATAAATGCAGTTTTGTTAAACCTGACCTGATCATTTATGTAAGTATAGCAAGAATAATGATTGACCATATAAGGTGTTTATATTTCTATTGTACCAGAACTTTTAAGAAAGAATTCCAGGTTACATTCTTACAGCCCCTCAAAACAGAATTCACCATCGTATTTTACCTGCACAGCAGTACAGATTTGGACAGGTTCTAATTTCTCGAGGTCTTGAAAAAATCTCAAGGTTCCTGATCAGCCAGTAAGTTATCTTTCTTACTCAAATTTAAATTGAGTATCAGGCTAATCTTTTCTGAGAGGGCTTTGTAAGCATTGGCTTCATAAATCACCCTTAACTCATCGGCATTGCCTGATCATGTCCGATTCTACATTCTCACATACAACATTCCAGTCAGAGCCTGGGAAAAATAATCAAGGTTTCTGCTGTTGTATCACAAGGAGGAAAGACTCTTACTGAACTTGTGCAAGTAACTATCTTGCCATAAAAAAATATTCAATAAGAGATCTGAACCCTGGAAAGATCAGGCAAGGATAAAAATGTTTCATTTTTGTTTACAAACATACAGTATGTTAAATGGTTGTGAGTTATATATAGCTTAACAGAAAAGGAAAAATGTTTCCTTATATTTGGAAAACAGAATACTAAAGAACCAGAAAATGTTCAAACAAAAAGTCATTAAAAATCTTCAGCGAGTTCTAGCTTTCCATCAGATGGAAGGGAGATAAATATTCAGCCCATTGCAGCCATCCTGAGCCGCCTGAGCGGGGAGGAGTCTAGGAAATGCTCCTGCAGGCATCTGAGACCAATCGTGAGACTAGAGAATGCTTCTCCTCCTTTCCCCACACCTTATCGCCACATTACTAAAGCCTATTTACAGCAATTTATTTTATCTACTATATTGTGTCCAGGACAAAAAAAAAAAAATTACAAGGCATACCAAAAGGCAAAACAGAAAAACAAAAGCAAAAACTAAGTTGAAGAAACAGAGCAAGTATCACAACTGGTGATGGAAGGAGCTAGGAATGATAAGACCAAGAATTAGAAAGAACTATGATTAACATGCCAAGAGCTCTAAAGGAGGAGGCACAAGCACACAACAGATTGCTAGTGTACTCAGAGAGAGAAATGATAAGAACCAAAGAGAAATGCTAGCATCAAAAACACCGTGAAAGGAATTAATAATGCTTTTGACAGGCTCAGTGCCCTGAGAATGGCTGAGAAAACAATCTGTGAAATTGAGAATATATCAATAGAAACCTCCAAAACTGAAAAGCAAAGAGGACAAAGACTAAAATAACCAAACACAATATCGAAGAACTGAAGGATGACTACAGTAAACTGTGTAAATATGTGCAATGGGACTCTCAGAGGAAGATCAAAGAGAGAAAGGAAGAGCATATTTGAAACAGTAATGACTTGGAATTTCTCTAAGTCAAATATCAGAAAACAAATCACAGATTCCGGAATCTCAGAGAACACCAAACAGGATGAAATAAAGCAAAAATAAAAGTACACCTAAACATGCTTTCAAACTGCAAAAAAACAAGATAAAGAAAATATTTTAGAAGAAGAGGAGAAAATTATCATATATATATATATACATAAATGGCATCTGATGTCTCAGAAACTATACAAGCAAAAAAAGTGTGGAATGATTTAAAGTACTGAGAGAAAAAAAAACCATAAACTTAGGTTTCTACATCCTGTGAAATCCTTCAAAAATGAAAGGGAAATAAAGATTCTCTCAAACAAACAAAGGTATTCTGTTGTCAGCATTCTTGCCTTGGAGGAAATGTCAAAAGAAGTCCTTTAGAGATCAAAAACTCAGATACACATGAAAGAAGAGTGTGGAAGAAGAAATAAGTGAAGATAAAATAAAAATGTATTTTTCTTTATCCTTAATTGATTTAACAGTTAAGTTTGTTCAAAATAATAGCAACAATGATTATATATGATTTTAACAATGATGATATATGCTTTTGTACATACCACATATATGATTATCTATAAATGAATGACAGTAAAAATACAGGGTGAAGGGGAGAAATTAGGATTATTTTCTAATTATAAGCTACTAACACCACCCATAGAGTGCTTTATTGTTATTTGATAGTAAACTTGGAAGCTTTAAATGTATATTGCAAACTCTAAAGCAACAATCAAAAAAAGATGAAAATAAGACATATAACCATCATGCTAAGAAAGGAGAGAAAAATAGAATCACAGAAATACATAATTAAAGCTACAAAAGGGAAAGAAAAGTAGGAGATAGAAATAGGAACGAAAAAAAAAAGCAAAAGAGAACTGCAAGGAGAAATAGAAGAATCTACTATTATAGTTGGACCCATCAGTATCCCTTTATTATAAATGGACAGATCCAGAAAACAAAAAATCAATAAAGACAAAATTGAACTCAAAACCACCCTCCATCAACTGGAATCACTTGACACATACAGACTACTTCATGCAACAACAGCAGAAAACACTCAATGCAAAATACATGTTATTCTTAATCTCATGTGGAACGTTCATCAAGATAGACCACATTCTGAACCATAAAACATACTTTAAATGTTTAATTTACATATAAAGTAAATATGTATGATTTACTTTATGTTCAAAACAATAAAAATCGTATGTTTGCTTTTAGACAAGAATGAAATTAAACTAGAAATCAACAACAGAAAGACAACTGGAAAAATCACAAAAAGAGGTTTAACAACACACTTCTAAATAACACATGAATCAAAAAATAAATTTAAATTGTTTGAATTTAATGAAAATGAAAATGTAACTTATTAAAAATTGTGGGACACAGTGCTTAGAGAGAAATTTATAGCATTGACTTCTTATGTTCAAAAAGATGAAAGACTTAGCTTTGCCTTAGGAAACTAGAAAGAGAAGAAAAGAGAAAATGAAATCCAAGCAGAAAGAAGGAAATAACAGAGAATAAGTCAATTAAATTGTAATCAAGAAATGAATACAGAAAATCAATTAAATAAAAAGTCAATTTTATTGATCTTGAGAAGACAATAAATTGCTAAGAATCTAGTAAGACAAACTGAGGAATAAAAGAATACATATTATCATAAATGAAAAATGGGATATCACTATGCAACGAGGGATGTTAAATGGATAATGTAAGAATATAAGAAACTACACACAGAAATTCAATATCTTACATGACATGGACCAGTTCTTTGAACACAATCTGTCAAAGTTTGTATAAGAATACATATTCTAAAAGACATATATCCTAAAGAATTTAAATCTTAGTAACCTTAATTAGTAACCTTCCCAAGCAGAAAGCATGAATCCAAAATGAATTCAGCTGTGAATGTTTATTTAAGGAAGAAATTAAATAAATTCTCTACACTTTCAGAAGATAGAAGCAAAAGGAAATACATCCTAACTCATTCTATACATCAGTAGACAAAACAAAAACAGACAACAACCACCAAAAAAAAGAAGAAGACAAAACTACATGCCAATGTTTCTCATGAACATAGATGCAAAAATCTTCAAGAAAATATTAGCAAATTGAATAAATGAATCTATAAAAATAATTATGTACATTGAACAAGTGGGATTCTTCTCAGATATGCAAAGCTGGTTTAATATTGAAATTTTAATTAATGTATTAATGTTATACATCATATCAATAGGCTGAAAAACAAAAATCACATGACCATTTCCATATATGTAAAAAAAGAATTTGACAAAAGCCAACATGTATGCATGCTAAAAAAAAAAAACTCTCAAAAAACTAAGAATAGGGGGAAATTTTCTCAATTTAGTGAAAAATATCTACAGATATCACCAGCTAACGTTACACTAAATGGTGAGAAAGTAGACGCATTCCCATTACAATCGAGAAGAAGGCAAGAATGTCTCCTCTCTCGTACTATCATACTAGCAAGTCCTCATTAAGGCAAGAATACAAGAAATACATGTAGAGTAGAATTATATATATATTAGAAATACATGTATATAGATATATAGAGAGATTAGGAAGGAAGTAATAGAACAGTCTTTTTTGGCAGATGACATGATTATCTATGAAGAAATCTAGATAGTTAACAACAACAAATACAAACCAAAAAACAACTCTTTACAAAGCAATTATAGCAACGTTGTAGGATAAAAGGTTAATGTGCAAAAGTCACTTTGTTATATACTAGGAATAAACAAGTATGATTTGAAATTAATGACAATATCCCTTACGTTAAAATTCCCAAAATTAAATATTTAGGTAGAAATCCTATGTATAAGAGCTATATGTGGAAAATTACAAAATTTGAATTAAAAAATCAAGTAAGACATAATAATTTGAGATATATATTCATGGATAGAAAGATTCAATACTGTCAAGATATCAGTTGATCTATAAATTCAATTCCCAACTTGATCTGTAGTTCAATTCAATTCCAATAAAAATTCCAACAAGTTATTTTGTTGATATTAACAGATTCTAAAGTGTACATGGAGAGGCAAAAGGTTCAGAATAGCCAATACAGTATTGAAAGAGAGCAACAAAGTTGTAAGACAGACACTGCCCAACTTCAAGACCTACTATAAAGCTACAGTAATCAAGATGGTGTCTTGGTGAAAGAATTAGAAAAGTCAATCAATGGAACAGAAGAGAAAGCCCAGATATACACCTACTTAAATATAGTCAACTAGTCTTTGAAAACAGAGGAAAAGCAATACAATAGACCAAAGATAGGATTGGTGCTGGAACAACTAAACATCCATACACAAAAAACTGAGTCCAGACATAGCTATTATACTTTTTCAAAAATTAACTGAAAATGGATCATGGACCTATGTGTAAAATGCAACACTATAAAACTAGAAGATAACAAAGATGAAAATCTTAAGTATCTTGTGTGTCGTCACAACTATTGAGATACGACAGGAAAGGCATGATCCATGTAAGAAATATTTGAAAAGTTGGACTTCATTAAATTTAAAATTTTATGCTCTGTGGAACACAAGTTCAAGAGAATAGGGAAGACAGGTTACAATGAGAAAATGTTTGCAAAAGGTGTATCTGATAAAGAATTGTTACATAAAACACACAAAAGTCTCAGAACTCAACAATAAATCTGGATATCATCGTGTATGCCTATAATATCAGCTGCTTGAGAGACTGAGGTGAGAAGATTTCAAGCTGAAGCCCAGACTGAGCAATTTAGAGATTTGGTGAGACCTTGTCTCGAAATTTAAAAAGGGGGGCACTGGAGCTGTAGCTCAGTGCAAAGGCCCTGTGTTCAATCCCCAGAACCGCACACATGTACAAAAATCAACAGTAAGTAGAACAACTGAATTGAAAAATAGGTCAAATACCTTAACGGACACCTCATCCAAGAAGATAAACAGATGGCAAAAAAAAGCATATAAAACTATGGTCCACATCATGTGTCATGAAATTAATACAAATTAAAACTACCATGACCTATCAGAACACACCTAATAAGATGAATCCACAACACTGAAAACAGAGTGCAGATGATAGAGTAGAACAACTGGAACTGGGGCTGGGGATTTAGCTCAGTGATTAGAGTGCTTGCCTTGCAAGCATAAAGCCCTGAGTTCAATCCCCGGCACCACCAAAAAAAAAAAAAAAAAAAAAAAAAAAAAAAGAACAATCGGAACTTTAATTTGTTGGTGGTAATGCTAATGGCACAGCCAGTTAGAAAGATAGTTTTGCGGTTTCGTACAAAAGCAAACATACTGGCATGATTTGGATCAAACACGCCCCCGCAAAGGGCTCATGGGGGGGCGGGGCTTTTGGGAGGTGATGGATCCTAAGGGCATCAACTTACTGATAAGATCACCACTGAATGGGCTGACAGGAGGTAGGTCACTGGAAGGCTGACCTGGAAGGGTGTATCTTGTCCTCAGCCCCTTTCTCTTTCACTCTCTCCCTCCGCCCTGGCCACCATGAGGGGAGCAGGTTTCCTCCACCATGATTTTCTGCTTGCCATTGGCCTAAAGCAACAGACGCACACACTCACAGACCAAACTCTCTGAAACCTTTACTCCTTTAAGTTATTTTATCACAGCCACACGACACTAACCTACCTACTCTTACCATGCACGCCAGTAATCATGCTTTTGATACTCAAAGAACTGAAACTTACATCCACACTAACACCTGCACATAAACATTTATACTGACATTTTTCCCCTAACTGTCAAAACTTGGCAGCAACCAAGATGTCCTTCAATAGGCGAATAGACAAATAAACTGTGTTATGTGTAGAAAACGGAGTATTCGATGCTAAAAAGAAAAGTTGTCAAACCATGAAAAGATGTGGAAGCAATTTAAATGCATATTACTAAATGAAAGAAACCAATCTATAAAAGACTACATACTATGTAATCCCAACTAGCTAACATTCTGAAATACAGTGATAATAAAATGATTAGTGGTTGCTAGCAGTGGGCTGGAGGTAGAGATGATTAGAAAGAATGCAAAGGCGTTTTAGAAGAATGAATATAGTCTGTATCATACTGTAATAATGGACATACGTCAAATATTTGTGCAAACCCATAAAGCATACAGCACCAGAAGTGAATCCTAATGGAAACTATGGACTTGGTGTGATTATGATATGTCACTATAGCTTTCTTAATAAGTGTACTACTCTGGTGGGAGGTGTTAATAAAGAGACAGGCTACCGATAAGTGATGAGGGTAACAGGCATAAGGGAACTCTTCATACCTTATTTCACTGTGAACCTAAAATTTCTTAAAGAAAAAAAAAAAAAACCTAATGAGACTTTGTTAGAAAAAGGACAAAACTGACAAGAGAATCTGGGTATTTCTGTGGCACACATTTCAAAATAATAACTGAAATTATGATTGATAGCATTATACTCGGATGTTCATGGAAAGGACATTGACGTGTTTCTAGGAATTTCATAAAATTTCTGCAACATTTATGTTAATATTTACCCTACAGAAAGTTAAGCATGTCCTTTCATATGACAATGCCTTTTTATGAAATTTAATGTATCGAATAAACCAGATTATTTTAACATCTCTCTTTTCACAAGGTGAAGGAACAAATCATTTCAGATTTTTTTCAGAGGCTTTCTGGGAAACCTCAGTATCAGTTTGAGGGCAAAAAGATATTATTTAAAATTTGATTTTAGGAATGTATAATTGTCAAAAAATTTAATAAGGAGTCAGCTCTTTCAAAAGTGAGACATCTCCGTTCTCTTAAACAATCAAAGACATGGTAAAGGTGAACACAAAGCATAGGAAAAGTTTTTGATAAAACCCAGAATCTTTGTTTCTTGAGTGGATTACTTGAAAGGTAAAAAAAAAAACCCTTTTTATAATTTCTTGTTAAAAGCAAATCAATAAGCCAAGAAAACTGTCACTTTTGACAGAGAGAAACTCAAATTCTAGGTTTCCATCATTATACTTTTGTATCAAAGTTCATTCTTGAAAACCTCAAAAGCAAATGTATTCATTCTTAACCAGCTTGACCCCCATAAAAATTTTTTCCCACAACTTTCTATATTCAGATTTGGTTTTAGTTTCTATTTATTTTTCTATGTCTCATTTTGGAACAACCAGGCACTCTACAATAAAATTACTCTTTTTCTCTTAGCAAAAATGTATCTTCAAATCTTGTGTGGTTTTCCTTATCAAAAAATATATACTACTTTCCTTATATACAGAGTTATTTGACTTATTTTTTTTTCCACTGCCAGGGATTGAATCCAGGAACTTCACACTGAGCTAAAACCCCAACCTGTCTTATTCTGTTAGGATGATTTTGGTTTGGTTTTGTTTGTTTTGAGACCTGGTCTTGCCGGGCTGCTAAACTGCCCAGGTGGGCTCAACCTTGTAATATTCCTGCCTCAGTCTCCAGGCGTGATGGGCTACAGGCGTGCGCCACCCTCCCAGCGTCACCTGTTACTTTGAGTAGCTTTATTTTTATATATTGAGCATACCATTTAACCATGAGTGATCCTTCTTTTACAGAGAAAATTCCAAAACAAATTTATAAATTTATGTGAACTGAGTAAAGTAGGAAGTTGATGACTATAAATTGTCTGTCATATACTAACATTCTGTGGCAAATTTTATGAATATATCATCTCACATTTTTATAGGCATTTGCTGTTTTATAATACAAATTCTTAACTTTCCAAAAAGGGCAAGTTTATAAGCAGATTCAAGTATATTTGTGTACCATACATAATAAACTATGCCATAAACAAGCTAAAAGTAAACATAAATTTAACAATATATATTTCAAAGGTTCATTCACTAAGATACATCTCAATGAGTATCTATTAATTACCTTAACTCTAAATTTGCAAGTTACCAAAAATATTTTAGAATCTTATTTTAAGCCAGATGTAACATTATACAAAGCTATTGTCTCAATTATTTTCCTGTTAAGTATTTTTAACCTTGTTTTTTACTAGAAACTCAAGTGGAATAAGAATGTATGCTCACCATATATCGAATGATGGTAACTCAGAATGTACATCTGATTTCAATAAATCAATAATATCAAGCTCATGTTATTCATCAAGACATTTCCAACCCATATGAACTGTATGAATTGAAAAATCTTTCCACTGATTTCTGTACTTAGGGGAATTTGGGAAGACTTACTTTATAGAAGAAATTATTTCTTTCTAGTCTTCATTAGGATAGAACTCCTTTAAGGGATTTTAAAAATGAATTTGGTAAAAATGAATCTGGAGGGAGGGAAATATCATTTATATACTGTACTGTGCTATACATATACAAACAGATGTAAATAGAGATCTATGGTTTTATTTTTTAGATCTCAACCATGATTTGGGCAATAAAGTAATAAGATGAATCTCACTATCAGGCTTGAGTTATGTAAGATTTATTTAAGAGTTGATTCTCATTTTTTCCTCCTTTTTCTACTTTTATCCAAATTGTGTTTCTGACTGATGGAAGTTAAGGTTACCTACTCAATATGAGGGTAAATATTTTTTGCCCATTTTTGTAAAGGAGATTTCCAAGATTTTCCAGGCTGTGGACTGCATTTTAGGGGAGACACTGGGAGGATATCAAATAGTCGTCTGTGTGTTTCAGACCTTGTCTAAGTGGATGAAATGTCCAGTCTCTTCCAAGCAGTTTTTGTCAGCATCAGATGACAGCACGTGGGGCTCTCCTGAATTCTTTGAAAGCCACTGATGGAACCTAAAGGGGCTGCAGAAGTTGAAGAGAAAGAAAAAGACTGGCATGGTGAACAGAAGGTGGAGGAGGTGGAGACTGGAAAGGGGTATATGAAAGGGTGCAGAAGGGCTGACCGAGATCAAAGGTGGTTAAAGGAAAAAAAGAGGAGAAGTAACAGGAAAGGCGAAGTCTGAAAGGAGCCAATTTGAAGAGACTTTCTTTGTAGTTTTGTTAAGGATTGAATCCAAGGCCATGAGCGGGCTAGTGAGATTTTAAACTTCCTAAATCTGTGTGTGATGGTGCACACCTGTAATCCCAGCCACTTGGAAGGCTGAGGCAGGAGGATTGAAAGTTTGAGGCCAGCTTGGGCAAATTAGCAAGACCTCAAAATAAAATTTTAAAAATAAGGATGGGCACGTAAAAATGCTTCATAAAGAAATCACTGGCGTTCTAAACTCAGCAAGCATATGTGAAAGGGATTTTGGATTACTGAGAAGCTCCTGTGGAAGATGCAGGATTAAATAAAAGAAAAAGGTATCACACAGATCTAGGAAAAAGATTTCCCATCCCAGGAGAGAGTCATTGAATTCCACTTAAAACAAGAATCCAGCAAGAACTTCCAGCCCGCTCGGGAAATACCCTTCACTGCATGATCTATCAGTCAGGGGTGAAGACACAGCTTGAAAGGTGCACCCTTAAGGCTGTGAACAAGAAGCCTGGGCCTCCAGTGACGAATTGGATGAATTAGCACCATGACTATTTTTAAAAAGCTCTTAGACAATCACTGGAGACTTATTAAAGATTCAATTCAAAAGGGACTATTGCACCAGGAGTTTTGCAGTATGAGAAAGAGATGAGGTTCAATTCTGAATGCAAAGACCAACTGGAGATTCATAGCAAAGGAGTGGGGTAGGAGGTGGGGGATGGAGAGTCAGTGGTTTACTAAGGGGAAACGTCAAGGATGGGGGACTTGGACAAAATCACTTGATAGGATTCTTACTGAAGGTAAACCGAGGTGGTAAGAAATCAAGGGTGGTGTTAAGGACAAGTATGAGCAGCTACCATTAATTGTGATCAGAAACCAGAAGTGGCAGATTTTCACCAAACATGACTCGGCAGGATTCTCACTAAAATAGGACTAAGTGAGCCAAAGATAAAGCCCAAGGTCAGGGCCCGGACAGAAAGAGGATTCAGAGGAATATCATTCATATTTGTCCAAGCGGAAACACTTTATCAGCCGCTCTGGGTCCAGAAGGGCAGAGTATTGGACCCAAGGGGATTATTCTCATGTCTTAAAATCTCATGCAACTTGCTTTGCTAGGTTTAGGACTTGCTTGGGATCTGTTACCCCATTCTTCTTCCCTCTTTATCTTTTTAGAATGGTAATGCCCATCCTATCATTGAATTTTGGAAGCTGAGTTCACAGCTGAAGATTCTGCCTCACAATGAATCACACCTAGAATCTCACTCCTATCATATTCAGATGATATTCAGAAGAGACTTTGGACTTTAGAATTGATGCTAGAATGAGTTAAGACTTCTGGAGCTCTTGGGATGGAATAAGTATATTTTGTAAGTGAGAAGGACATGAATTCAGGGGCTCAGAAGCAGACTGCAATGAAATGAATTTTTATGACCTTCCCTAATTCTCAGGTTGAAGGTCTAATCCCCAGTGAGATTATATTTGGAAGTGGGACTTCTGCAAGGTAATTAGGACTCAATCAGGTCATGAAAAAAGGGCCTTCATGATAGGACTAGTGTCCTGGTAAAAATAGGAAGGAACAAGACATTTCCTATTCCATCATGAGAAGACACAGCAAACGGATAGCCAGTATGAGGTTCGTTATCAAGAACCAAATCAGCCAGCACTCTGATCGTGACCTTCCCAAGATCCATGAATATGAGAAACAAATTTGTGTTGTTTAAGCCGCACGGTCCACAGCATGCTGTTACAGCAGACCAAACACACTAAGACAGGAACTGGCAGCTGGTGGGGTGTGGCTTTAGGGAACTCTCATACAATGCATCCTGTAAAGGTGGACTCTTCCTAAATGCCACGTAGTCCCGACCTTGACAACATTCTCTTTTGAGGCTGAGAGGTGAGAGGAATGAGGGAGAAGAAGACTGGCTGTGAGTCCGGGGCAGCTGGGTAAACAGAGTAATAGAGCAGAGAGTGAATCACGGAGGTCTTAAACCAAAGACCTCATACGCTTAATATCCCTCTCCCCGAGCACTTGTTTCCTGACCCTGTGTTCCGGCTCATAATTATTTTCTGTTTTTCAGTTGCTGCACCATCATTTTTTATTTAGTCCTTCTCCTTTCTCTCCCTCTTCTAGGTACGTTAGTTGCCATGGGAACCATGATGCTAATTCTAGGGGTGGAGTCCAAACAAATCCACAAACACAGAGGAAAAGAAATTTAATCTTTGAATTTGAAATGCAGACCCCAAATTGGAAAATCATAGAAGTTAAATAAATCACATGTGCTTTCAAACTCAGAAATACATCCTGTGTGGACCAGTTCACCCCCTTAGGCACATAAGCCACGTAATGAAATTCTAACAGTAAAATTATCCAAAAAAGCCAGAGGTTCCTGTGCTATTCTTCGCAGGAGGGAGCTTTTTACATAAACTAATCCATCAAGGAAAGTGGTTCTCATAAAAGCATCTAACTGAAGGATTTATGTTTCCTTATCTCTCAGATGCTAGCCAGAGTTAAGCTAATATAAACCATTGCCTTATTTTCTCTGAGTACTAAAGCCATATGTTGGTTCAGCTAAATTTCACCTAATTGGAGCCCTTAAGTCTTTCTAACTTTCTCGATTACAAAGAGGTGGTTTCTCTGAAGTACCTGCCAAAAGCAGTTGGTCGCTGTGTGAAGTCACCATCCCCTTTCTCTCCTTAACCTTGCCCCTGGCTCCTGGCTGGCCACGAGCTCAATGGTGACAAGCACCAGCATAGTGCCACCGGCCCAACACAGACATTTTATTTGTGGCCCTTTTGCCCAATAACCATTGAGTATGTATATCAGTACAATGAAATTAATGTTGAGAGTTTCTTTGTAGCCCAAATGTTCTAAAAGTCATAATCAGACTTGAGTTCACCCCAGTTCGTTTAGTTCTTCCTTTACCTTACGTGTTGATACACAGGACAGGCTAGTATTTAGCTTAGTAGCAAATTCTTCTCATGTTTGTAAGCGGTGCTCTCCATGTCCTACGGAGCTGGACTGCAAAGCACTGAAGCTGTACTTTGGGATCATAGGATCAGCTCAAAATCTCGCAGTCCTTCCCACCAGTCCGTGGGCAGGAAGCATCAGTCTTCTCAGTGTGGACCCGTCAGGAAACTGTGCTTGAACGGAGTATGCGAATCGCATGCAGCATCAAGATGTGGCCAGAGTAAGGGAACAAACCGTGTGGAACCTACAACTAGGAAAATCAAGAATGTCTTTGGGAAATGAAAGTGCAAGGAAAAGGGCGGCCGCTGGAACCCAGCAGGAGGATGTAAGAGAAGAGCCGCGTGGGAGGCACTTTGTGGAGGGTCGCAGCCCTGCCAAACCGCAGCATGGTAGCAAGGAGGAGAGAAGCAAACACTGAGCCATCTGCTCTGCTCTCCGACTGTCTGCCTGCGCCTCCCTTCAACTGAACCGCCCCAGAATATAGGAAAGAGGAGAGTGTGGGATCTTTAAGGTCAGCCTCCTGGGGCAAACACCAGGGTGAATAAGAAATGGGGGAAATCTGGAAATGCAGAGAACATTCAGCACACAGCATGCTCTGTTTGAGGGGAAGAGCAGCGACTCATTTTATTGGTAAGGAAATAAACCCAGGGCGATGCACAGATGGATACAGTGTAGACTTTACCTGAGATGGCAATGCCTTGTGGCCCCGGCCTCAGGATTAAAACTCATTCCTCACCACTCGTCCTCATCTCTTTCAACTTCGCTGCAGCTTTCCCTATATGCAAGGAAAGTATGCCAAAGCTAAAAGGGACCGAGGAAGAAGTCGGATGAGAACCGGCCTTCCAGGTGTGCCCATAGTGGACTGAAGCGTCTTCCCTAGAGCCTAAGTGGTCTGCTCACGGCTGCGTCTCCAAAAAGTGTTACAGAGCTCAGAAGAGCAAGTGTTTCCTCTCAGAGGGGCATCTGGTGGGGTTGGACAGCAACGGCCTCTTCGCTAGCGCTTACCAGTTAGGAAGCACAGAAGAACCCCTTCCAGAATACAATGTATGTACGGCCACCAAGCATCTGTCAAAGGAGAGGCAAACTAGCTGCTATCTAGAAAACTGTACAATTGGATGCTTCCAAGTTTGTGGTAGACATTTGTATACGCCTAAATCCCAAGGCTGCCTTGCCTTTTGTCTCATTATTGAAAATTCTGCACCCCACCCATTCACCTGGACCCCATCACTCAGAAGCTCCTGCCTTAATAATTAAATAGCAGGTAGAACTACAGCTTTGAAATATTGGAAGAGCTCAGGGCCATCAAGGAAAAGAGCAATTGCAGAATGGGATGGGTGGCACTCTACACATTGCTGGACCTAATTGTACTTGTAAATTGCATAACTGTGGTGGTATAATTGTAGCCTCCAGTGGTATAAGGAAAAGTCCCCTCTTGATTAAAGCGGACTTTAATCAAGGACAGGCTTCTTCACCCCAAAGAACATGTTCCTATGTTTGTGATTCGTAGACAACACCAGAGGAGTGTACACTCCCTCCTTTCTCTTACTGTGTAAGATAGGGAAGCCAGGTACAGGGTATTCAAGTCACAACCATTTGTGTTTTCCTTCTATATCCAGAGAGAATAAGCACACTTGCCATTTCTGTCATCTTCTTTCTATCTCCAAGGTCCTCTGTCGAAGCTCAGATGAGCCCCTTGGAAGGTCCATGAGTAGTCTCTCAATTCTCTTTTGAAGATTCAGCTTCCACATCCACAAATTTCTCACCACCTCAGCCTGAACACTTCCCGCCTCAGGCCATGCCCCTGGAGCTGTTGACCTCCACTGTGGCAGGTAAGTGGCATTCTTTTTAGGGCTATCCCATTAGGCAGCAGTGGGGCATACCGCAGGGGGCTGTTTGTATCATTGAAACCTCTAAAAGGTTCACCATCGCTGATAAGGCATTCTCATAGCGCAGCACAGAGATTTATTAATTTAACATTGTGAAATTACATGTAGGGGAGGAGAAAATAGAGGGCTAATAAAAGAAGCTTCTTAGTGTTTTGGTTTTTCCTTTGAAACTCCTGCTTTCGTGATTCTGGCTCTCCTCTGAAGAAAAAACACTGGGCTATTTCCAGAGGCACTGGGTGTTGAGTGAACCAGTTGTCTGCTCAGGTATAACAAAAAGCTCATTGTTTCTGCACTTGCCTGCAGATACAGGGCGAAGCCTGTCTCCGATTGCTGCGTGGATGACTCCCTCAGACAGAGGGAGCTATTCTGGGAGCTCGGGTCCTGCTCACTGATCTCACCAAATCCAGCCTTCTCTCCGTGACAGGCGCCCTGTGTGAACGTTTCCCATGCTGCACATCGAGCGTTCCTTGCAGGAGGCCAACACTCAAGCTTCTTGCACAGCCGCCCTCTCACTTCTCCTTTAAGGCTCAGGGAAACAAACTACCTGCTTACGAGCAGATCAGCAGTCCAAGCCGAGGTTTTGCTAGCCTCTTTCAAGGAATAGATATAAGTACATTACTGAGAATATCTAGCACTAAAAGTTGTCAAAATTTTATCCAAGGTCTCAGTCTCTACAAGAACGCAAGGGGGATTTATATCATTGCCAGTAGAAGAATTGGGCCCTTTGCTATAAAATGAATCGAAGAGCAGACAGTCTGTGGCCAGTGACACAGAGGAGCAACCAAGTACCAGACGCATGGTGCTGGGCAGACCAGCAAGGCTCAGGCTGGCTAGCGGAGGACTGAGCTGAGTTTCTGTGCTAAGAAGCAGCAGTAAGAAGCCAGTCAAAGTGTCTGAAATGGCTAAGAAAGCGACAGAATGTGGATTGGAGTGTAGAACATGTCTGGTGGTTGGAGAAGTGCAAGATATGGCCGAAAATGTAGCTTGGCACCACATTGTGGAGAATATTGAGGATTAGGCTGTAGTGTTTCCATTCTGAATAACACAGGACCATCAGTTAGCACCAGCTCTGTTATGGTGAGCAGTTAGAGGAGATTTTTTGCTGCGTTCTGCCATGCAGAATTGGAGGAACCAAGAAAGAGGACTGTGGAATGTGGAGTCTAACATCTGGATTTGGAAGCACCTTTGGCTTTTATTGCTTCTGTTACCTTAGGGTACTCATTCAGAGACTTATTTTGTCACTTGTTCAAGGAGCACAATAATAACTACGTCCAAGAGTGATAGGACACTCAAAACACATGCGATGTGTGACTCTACGCTGTTAAAGTTGAACACATTGTTCCAATAATAGTCGATGTCAATGAATGAAAAACAAACTGTCTCAACTTTCAGTTTTGTTTTGATATCCTGAAAGTGTTACAGTCCCCAGGAGGATATTGTGATGAAAGTTATGTAGTAAGAACAATGGAACACTGTCAGGCAAGATAGACTGAAGAGAAAGCAGTGGTAAGGAGAACTCTCTTAGTAGCCCAGGATGAAATGACGAGGCAAGAGCAATGGGGAAGGAAAGGAGGAGGAAAATGGTTAAAATTCATGAAGGAAGAATTTCTTAAGGAGGCTATTGTCTCCTTCATCGCTTTCACAGTGAGACACAATAAATTAATGGAGAAGTTTACTGTGGCTCATAGTTGCAGTCTCTGGTTGGCTGACTCCAAGGCAGAAACAGCAGGGTGGAGGGTCTGCCAGAGGGAAGTTGTTCATGTCATGGCGGCCAGGATGCAGCCAGAGAAGGGAGCCGCCAGGGACGGAGTCACAGCGCAGTGACTCACCCCCAGCCAGCCCCCACCTCCTAACAGTGCATTTAGCACACTCAGTATTGCTCCCCAAGGCTCCAGTCACTGTCCAAATACGTGAGGCTTTTGAGAGATAGCCTACATCTAAACCCTAACAGCAATTTAGGAATCAAAGGTGACGCTGAGATCGCAGACAAAATAGCATTTTCACCTTCACATACAGTGGAGAACTGTATTACGGAACATGGTACCTGTCAGGGTTTGTGTCTAGATGTCCCCCTGAAGCCTCATGCGGTCATAGACGGGGCTTTTCCAGAGCTAGCTGAATCTAGAGTGTGTGCTGCTGGGATTAAGGGCGTGTGATTACTAAATCAGTCCACTGCTTGGTTTGCCACCACCCTCATCCTGGCAGCCTGAGTAAGATATAAGGGGCAGAAAGAAGCTGCTAAAATCCCTCGCTTGCCTTGCTGCCTTCTGCCTGTCAGCCACGCCACCCACCTTGGAGCCAGCCGACTGTGGACCGAAACCTCTACCAAGTGTGAACTAAACGCAAGTTTTCTCCCCTAACTTTGGGTGTCGGGTATTTTGTCTCAACAACAAGAGAAAAGTAACAGTCCCCACTGCCACACATGGCTCAAACCCAAATATCCTGCAAGTATAAACTATGCCTGAGATTTCAGAGATCTAATACAACAAAATATAAACTATCTTAATGAGTTTACATTGAATTACACCTTAAAATATTATTTTAGATATGTTGGGTTAAATTTAAAATATTTTTAAATTCATTTCACCTACTAATTTTAATTCTTTGATGTGCTACTAGAAAATTTAAATACAATTTGGCTGGCTTTATATTCTTTTGAACTGTGCTGGTCTAATATATGGCTTCCAATAAAATCACGACGGAGCACTGTTCCACGTAGACATCCCAAAGGTACTTCCCAGAATACTTGAACCAGCAGAAACCTCGAGGGACTCTTCCTAGTGACGCGAAGGGCAGAGAATGTCTGCACCTGAGCTTTCTAAGTGTGCTTCATCAGCTTTCCTTCAGTTGTACAAGTGTCGTCTGTAGAGCTTTCTGGCCAGCAAATGCCAAGCCCCACACATCTGATGAGTTAGGTCTTGGAATATTCGGGGCCTCCCAGGAATCTCCACTTACTGAGCTCCCCATGTGATCTGCTGCTGACCATTTGAAGAAATATCAATATAAGAGCTGGAAATGTGGTTTTACCCGATAGGCAAAAAGGGCAGTGGAGGATGAGAACAATAATGAAAGACTTTGATAATCTGTCATTTAAAAACTGATATTTGACATCCCAAAATAATTACCAAAGTAATCTTATAGGAGATCACTACTTCATATATTGCTTAAGTATCTTTTATTTATATTTTAGCTTGGAATTTTCCCTATAATTGTTTTGAATTATATAACAAGTGGTGAGTTCAGTGATCTTTAGGAAAATCTTGGGGCCTTTGAAGATTTCATTCTGGCCCCGAGTGAAAACGTAAACACCACCCCAAAGGTGAGGGCCCTTCCAGTTCTTTCTACAGGCCATGTGGGTCACGAGATTCACACATACCCCGAACTCCGGGTTCATTAATCTTGAAGACAGAAAAATCTCACCTTTTGTTCCCCATTCACTGTTTTATGGAAAATAAGATTTTCATCATTCAATGTGAAAAACTATAGTCAGAGGAATATGGATCTTTCAGCAGGAAGTATCATCTAGCAGAGGGCCTTGGCTCATTAAATCTCCATATCTTGGCCCCTTTTGCAGGCCCCTAAAGGGATAGGTGGTCAATACCACAGGACAGGAATCAATACCTTGGGCAAACTATTTCCTGTGGAAAGAGCATCTGTTCACTGAGTAGATTCTAGTACTAGTTAAAAGCTGTTGGGATACCTCCCATTTCTGGGTTCTGATAATATTCAACACACACCAAGAACTAAGGCCTTTTCTTTTTTTTTTTTTTTTTTTTGATTAAAAAATCCTAAGTGGTTGTAAGTCTTATCTCTGACGAGTTTTGCTTCTTTTAATCAGCAAGTGCCTTGTCATTAATGAGAGAAGTATTTTAAGCTGATTCAGAATCCTAAGATGCATTCAAGTCTCCATATTACTTGGCTTATTACTCCATATTACTTGGTTTAACAAGAGGATGGGAGGCAGTGAGTGGTGGGCAGGAGGCAGTAAGGGGTCCTCAGAAGGTAGCTCTGTCCCTTCCACATCTGGACAGTTTCACTGTCCCACCCCCATAGACTCAGATAATCCCTTTAGCATCATTTTATCTCCTCTACTAGTCACAGTGGCAGGGCCGAATACTCACCTGTTTGTGGAAGTCTCCTTCTTTGTGCTCAGACACATGGCAAAGGTCATAGAAGAATTGAGGCAGCAGAAGAATCAAGGCTATCACCCCAGCCTCTCCCGCCCCCGGGCCTCTGATGGACTCACCCAGCTGGCCAGCGCTGCAGCAGAGCGCCACACTTCCCTGTGCAAAGGAAGTCATGGGGAACCAGAGCCTGTCGGTGCTAGCAGGGAGAAAGGCAACATCGCGCCCTGGTTCTGTGCTCTGCGGCAAGAGGACTTCAGCCCAGAGGAGCTGAGCACCTCATAGAGCCGAGACCAAGGCCCGAGCTCTGATTTGTAGGGTTAGAACTTTTTCTCCTTTGTATTAATGATGGCAGCAGTCAAGGACTATAACACACCTTCTTTAAAATTATAATGTTCCAAATAACATAAAGACTCTTGATTTCACATAAACAGAAAAAAATAATTGTATCATTGTTGGTTTTCCTGTGCACTCAGCTATAAATTACAATTTATTCAGTATTCACCACGTGTAGAGCACTGTAATAAGCATGCGCGCATTACTGAACCCATTTTAGAAACGCGCACACCGAGAAGCTGAGTTATTTGCCCACACTCATACATGGATAAGTGGCAGTCTCAATCCAGTTCACTCTTTTCCATCTTCAAAATGTACCTTACTCAGAAGGTACCAGGAACGCAGATTTCACCCGCGGGTGTGATGGTGCACACCTATCATCCCAGCACTTGCAAAGCTGAAGCAGAAAGATTGCAGCGAGTTCGAGGCCGGCATGGAATGCACAGTAAGCGCAAGGCCAGACTAAACTAGATAGCGAGACCTGTCTCAAAACAACAACAACAACAAAATGGACCCTCTTAACCACAATGATACACCACCTCTTAGAACTACATTGCCCTTCACAGCGAGTGGGTGTCTTGGAGTCCAAAGATAGCTTGAGTTCCTGACAAAAAATCAGATTCCATCCTTGTGACCTCAGCCTGGCCCCCGTAAACACTGCAGCCCATTTCTGGTGTCTGTTGCCAATTCGCCCCGGGAATATTCTGTGCATAGTCTGACTAGGTGTAGAGTCCTTACTTAAAAGCCGCTTGATGGCTACGTGTCCCCCATTTGAGAGCACCTTCCTTCGACTCGAGATGTATATCCCTGGGGTATCTTCGGGATAAAGAATAGGTGGGTCACGTTGAAGGATCGGCACATATGCTGCCTCCACATTTTGCCACATAGTTGTTCAATTTAGAGAAACAAGGAGAGAGAAAGTTTCCTTGAGCCTCAAAGTCCTCTCAGGAATTTCACCTTCCTGCCCCGTATCCCCTCGGCCACCTCTCAATTTCCACATGTAGATCATCGCTGAGACGGTCGCTTCCCAGCCCTTCCCAGTCCCTTCTCACACTCCGCTTGGAGACGTCCAGGCCACGGATGGCCACGCGATTCGCCGTTCAGTGAGGACACTTTAAGTGGGAAAGGGGCCCGTTAATAACTATGTGGGCGAGTAAGGCAGAAAGAGGTTGTCCTGGGCCACTTCGGCGTATGTCCAGCCTCCATCTCACAGCTGCCTTCTCTGCAAAACCAACCAAAGGAGACACCGGCCCAACCGGGGGTCTGTGCAGACTCCCCCTCAAGCCTCTGTACCCGCCGCAGCTCCCAATGGCCACAATTACTGCTGCACAAAACCTCAAACAAGTGGCAAAGCAGATGAGCTCATTTAGTACAGATCGCATTCTTGCTGCCAAGACCTAGTTCCTTCCGAAGGAGGCGCCAGCTGAAGATGATGCCGATGGAGGTGGACATCTTAGCAAATCAGCTTCGAAAGGCGCCGATGAAGAAGACAAGGCACCGTCTGAGCCACAGTCTCCCTGAGCAGCTTTCATCATGTCAAGCAGAAGAGAAGCAAAAACGAAGCGTTGCTGCCCCCTGCTGGTAAAATTAGTCCTTACTCAGAAGGTACCAGGAACGCAGATTTCACCGCAGCGGACCTGGACCACAGAATCATCGTTCCAGGCATGTTTTCACAGACATTTATTGTGAAATGAAGCCTAATCCGGGAGCGAGATAAGAAGATGATCAGGATGAAATTCCTGCCTCGGGTGTAAGTCATTGCACCAGAGGACAGAGGGCAGACAAGAGAGAGAGACTAAGGCTAGAGATCTGGTCTGATTCATCTCTTTCTGCCAGAGAAGAGCTTAGTACTCGGTATGTTGAAATGATTAGAAGCTTCCCAAGGAAGATGCGTGTTGTAGTCATTTGTCTCTGTTTTGACTGGAAAATAATGAGTGTTGTACACAGAAGACGATTCTATAGAAATTTACAACGGAGGAATTATCTTTATCCTTACCTATTGTTTCTACCTTCCTTATGACCTCCAATCTCGTGTCTCTGTTTCTGTTGTATCTGGGTACCTGCTGGACTCAGAATAAAAATGGCAAGTTGATCTTATAATGAAAGTATTTCAAAATTACAATATTAAGTCCTTTGCATGTGTGTTTATATTAAAGGACTGGGAGGAGGACAAAGAACAGGAAGAAGGAATTGGACAAAATGAACATAGTATGTATCAAGTGCTTCCAGAGCAGAATGCCTTAAGGTACCGAATGGGTGACTTTTTACTTCAGTCGCCAGTGCCGGGATGGGTGCTGATGGCTGCATAAATGGACTTCCCAAACGGGACCAAACAGATAACTGTCATAGTCATTTCAGTGTGAACATGAACCAGATGGCCTGGGGTCCATTCCTGGCTTTAAGTTTTAGGAATTATATAGTCTTTAAAAAAAAAAACCCTACTTTTCTGTGCTTGTTTCCTTAGTTATAAAATAATGATCATAATTATCACCTATGTACAGGGGAGGATGTTCAAAAGTGTAAAGGACTATTATTAAAATATTCCATTATTATTCCAATGGAAATCATCAGCGAATTGAAGGAGCTGAAATACGTAAAGCAGAATAGTGTCTGACAAGTACCAACATACATAGTACTGAATAGTAACTATTGAATAAAACCGTGCATGTGTATGCTCGTATATTTTTGTGTCTCCAGCATATTTCTTCCTCCAAGTATCTATAATTAGGGACTAAGCTAAAATTTCTATTGGAGAGTCAATGACCTCACATTAGCTAATGGTCACCAGCTCCTGGAACCTGCTGCGGCCGTGGGCGCGGCGCAGTCTGCCGTCTAGACTAACCCCGCCCCACAGCATCTCGGGAGAGCTCTGTCACAAGTCTGTGAAACTCAAGCAGGATGCATAACCTGAGTGAAAAGCAGACCCCCAGGAAGTAGCACAAGGGTCATCTCAACTACCGGTACCGTTAAGGGAAAGTAACAAAGGACGACAAAACAAACGGCAGTGTCGCGCTTGCAGCAGCCGGCAGGATTGATTCAGAATCGCTATGGCCGGAAGTCATCTCCCCGCCTCCTTCGCTGGTACCGGAGGCTTATAAAGCCTGCTCACCTGTGCGGCACGCAAATTCCGTAAGCAGCAGCTACAGTGAGAATGTGGTAGACTCAGAGAGGAGGTGCTCTGAAACCCCAACTCTTCAAAGTGTGATCAAAATATATGGTGAATATTTAAATTTTTTAAAAAGATGTATTACAGTGAAAGACACGTTTCCATTCATCCCCCTCAGAACCCTCTCGCTTCAAACACACTTACCCCGTTTTTCCTTCCACTTGCAGAAGCTGTTCTTTTCAGTCTCTGTGAGGTGGGATGAAAAATACGACGAAGGCTGGTGCTGAGGGCCGTCGAAGGGAAGGCGGTCTTGTGAAAGCACGATGGCGCGTCCTCACCCACCTGCTTCCCCAGATTCGGCACTGTGCAACGTCTGGGTCTTCTCCAGAGTCTAAATGACCACGAAAGGTAAACACTGTGAGTTGATTTTCTACATCAAGCCTGCCGTGACAGCACTACCGAAGACACTCGTGGAAGAGGACTCACAGAACTGCTTCAGAAAGTACAAGAACATGGGACACGTGTGCGCAGTGTGAGGGGGGAGTATTTTGAGGGGAATTAATGGCAATGTGTCTTTTATTATAGTTTTTAAAATTGAGATGTTCACTGTAGTTTTCTATCACACCTCTTTCAAGCCCAGTATGGACAGAGAAAAACACTTGGTAAAAACGAAATTTACGAAACAATTATGGACAAGAAAATGGAGAATGCTGTAGAATTGCCATATCTGCCCTGATCCAAGACACCTGTTGACATGTGAGCTATCTCGAACCGGAAGGCAAAGCAGGAGAGAAAGAGGGCAAGAGCAGGAAAGCCAGGTCAAAGGAAGTGGGTGGCACGGAAAACCGGAAATGTGGCATTTCCTCTGGGGCAGGGGTCTCTCAGCCTTCGTGAGAAAGGCTCTCATTGCAGCTGCAGCTGGATATTATTTATAATGTGTTTTGTGGGACTAGTTAAACCTGTTAAGAAAACATGGATTACTCCAAGGCCTGTTTTCAAACTCAATTCACCATTAATGTGCTCTGTAGAAAATCCCGAACTTTAAAATAATTCACTCAAATTTAAAAATATAACTAAATATTCCTGTGTCAGGTACATTACACATGCCTTTCGTTAGCTATATTTGTGTTCTGAATCTAATTTTTAGATGACTAGACTTATAAACAAATCTTAATGACTCATTTAATAACAGTGGATTTCTGATCCAGTGAACATCACAGAAATGAGTCATCAAAATGACATCAAAACAAAAGAAGTTAAAAGTATTACCAGAAACTCAACTTCGTAGCTTTGGACTCACTGTTGTGACAATTTCTTCACATACAGCTTTCTATAAAAAATTTAAGAATGAGCCCCAGATTAGTTTATTTGGAGAAGCATAACAATGACACATTCTCCTTTCCATTCTGCTCAACTTTCCTATATTACAGTTACCTTATCCCATTTGTCTGGAATTATTACATCTTACGTAATTTTTATTGTAAATTTTAAATTAAAATATAGGATTCATGGTTACAGCAATGTTTCTGTTGAGGCCAGTGATTGGAAATGGGGAGAAATGTCAGATTCCAAGTTCTCGTTTCTGTCATCAAGACCTACCATGACATTGAGAAGCCAGGTCACCCTACTTCATGTTCATTTCAAATAAAGCTGGAAAAGGGAAGACTCAGCTTCAATTTCGACTGAGCAAGAATTCCCAGTTTGGTAAAGAGAGGTTGAAAATGCCCACTAATGAGTTTCTCAAGGCAAATCTGTTGAATACTCTTGACTTGTGACAGAACTGAGAGGATCGCAGGCCCGCATTTCTTTCCTGATTTAGCTAGAGTTGAATCACCTGAATAATTGTCCCGCACACCACTTGAGAAACTGCCACTCAGCACCTGAAGTTCAGAGCTTACAGGCCGCATGTCCCAGTGAGGTTGTGAGCCAGTAAAACGAAGGGGCACGCGGGAGAATCTCTGAGAACACAGAGGAAAGATGCCGAGAGGAAAGTATTTATATGGAAGCAAAAGAAAAGCTTTCGTTTTTCTCTCCATTTCATTGACCGACACAGCCAGGGTGTCATCATCCCACGCTGACCCCATCCTGGGCTCACTGTGAGGAGAATGAGCCCATGATAAGGCCTTTAAAGTCTGCTGTTCTAGATGAACTTACTTTTAAAAAAGTCTCTCCATTGTCCTGTTCTTTCTCTTCTCTCAATTATTGACTTTTATTTACACAGAAATTGATACAGCAGGGGTAACATGATCACATGAAAGCTTGACTTGGGGCTTGTACTAGCTCTTTTTGGGAGGTGGGCGCAGTCCACACACAACACAAAGGCCTGAAGGTCAGTGTAAGCTTTTCCTTCTCCTGGCCACCATGTGTTTACAGGCAGAAGGAAGAGAAGGCAAACGTGGTTATTAAAGTCCTGGTAGAGCATCAAGAGAGAAGAATGTGCTAAAGGTATTTGGAGGCTACACTAAAAGCGAGATATCTTCTGCTCTGTCTCCAACAGTTGGCAGTAAAAGACAAATTCTACACTGAGGTAGGTATTTATAGTGACACAGACTCAAGAACCAGCCGGGAGGTCATGGATAACAGCATCAAACCAGCTGTTTGGTATCTCGTACAAGCTGCATATGAACTACCAGAGTAACGGAATTATTCTAATTCAGAGTAGCAAGTATCAAAAGGCTTATAAGCAGGAGCAACAGTCTTTTCTGTTATGGAGAGAAAAATATATGTACGTATTTATGGCAGATTCAGTCTGTATGCACTGTTAACTCACTTGCATTTTATCCCCTGAGGTGGCTATTTTTGCCAAAATATCCCTTTCAGTTGGCGCATCTCTCCAAGGTTCTATCTATTCATGCATTATTCATTCAACCAACAACTGTGTGAGCTATTGTGCAAAGTACCGGGAAGTCAAAGAGCAAAAGACTAAATCCCACCCTTAAGTATCTCATCTCTACAAATAATTCCATTTCAAAAAGAAAATGCTAAACAAACATGCACACACTATAGTGAAAGACATAGAAAACAAGAATTACAAACATAAGCTATTACCTCTGTTGACCTGGGAAATGACAAAGGTGTCTCGGAGACAGGAAGAAGTGTTTGAACTGAAACTGAAATGTGACGTGTAAGGAGATTTGGTCAGGTCAGCAATGGCAGGGCAAGGTCAGCCCTGTTAGGAGGGAAGGGGCACCCGGGTCTAAAAGCACAGAACAGAGCCAGTCAGGGAACCGTAAATTTGGTCACTACCCACAACACCTTCCTACTTCTTCTTTGGCTGAATATTGGTAGGCAATAGTCAATTTCATGAACTGATCCAAATCAACCTGGCTAATGCAGGAGAGTAAAAGCAGTGGGGCGGAGAAGGCTCTTTTCGCGAGCAGGAGCTGACGTGGTGAGGGACACCGGCCCCCAAGACTAGCCGGGGAGGGAACACGGACCCAGCTTAGGAATAAGGGCTTTGGCGCCATGATGCCTGCGAGCATTCTGTAGCTATTTAGCACAAAGCCAGGAACAAAACTAGCGCTTCATATAAAATACTATTACTTATTAAAATGATTATCGAGAGGTACAGTATAGAGTTGGAATATTTATAAATTTTGCTATCCATTAAAATATTTAACTCTACAGAACAAAAACATGAGTGAACTAGATGAATAAGATGAAATTGCCCGGTTATTTTCCAAAAGAATTTAAATATACAAATCAATGCAAATTGTCATAATAAGTTAGACCATAAATTATATATTTTATATGATGCATATTCACATGCATGATTCTCTGTCTACAACATCTATTCAACTGCTTAAATGAGAAAATAGTGGAATAAGTTGGTGTGGTTTTTGTTACATGACAGATACTTATGAAAGGTTTTTCAAATTTCACTTCCTAAGGGAAATTTAGCTTTTTATTACAATGTCTCACTTTTGACACGTAGCAATGAAAGGTGTCCCACGTCAGTTTGTATAGTTGCTCTCTGTTATATAATGTGAATGCTATTATTTGCCTTGTCCCCCCCAAAATCTGAAAAGGTCAGGTATTTTAAGGCCAAATAAAGTTAGATTTTCCATTGTAGTCCATCAACAGCTCTGTGAAACAAAATTTAGCCACACGCATACAAATAAATTTTACATTGCCAAATAGCATTCAAGAAAAAAATGAGAATTAAGAATAAAACTAGAACTCAGACATCTAAATAAGTCTCAGAAAAGTGGGCAGAAGGATTATCAGATTTTTTTCTCCACCTTAACATCAGTTGATAAATACTAATTCACTAACACTGATACCCATGAATTCCATTTGACGGCTGTACTGCGGCAATGGAAACATTCTGTTTAGATGAGGTAGCACTGACCGAAGGTGTGGGAAGACATACTTCACACTCTGGCGGAATCCACGAACCTGAGAGTGACAGCCATTTGCTTAAGAAGTATTTCTGGAGCACGTACTACATGTCAGGCTCTACTCCAGGTGCCAGAAATATATCCAGGCAGAAGACAGACGAATACCGCTGCCCTTGCATTGCTTGTAGTCCCAGATCACTCTTTTTCATCCTAGCTTAAGCTTTTTCACCTAAAGACATAGATGTATCAGACATGGAGTCTGCTGTACTGGGCCGCCCAGACACTCCGTCAAGTGTGTTAAGAATGAGGGACTTATTTCATTAGCTAATGCAAGGACAGCTGTCAGCTCCCTCTGGATATTAGCATTAGCTAAAGAAAACTGCATTGTCTCAAGTCAGACCACCTTCCAACTGATCGACACGGGGCTATACAGGTCCAATTTTCCACTACAGCTTAGGGTGGCGGGTATATGAGCTTCCCAGCTCTCTGTGGGCTCAGAAGAGGCTTTTTGTCCCTCTTCTTCTTCCTTTTTTGTCTGATGCTCTTTTAATTCTAAAAGCATTACCAAAAAAAGCATTCGCTAATAAGCCTCCTACATGCCTTTGTCTGTCTTAACAATTAGCTTCCCAGGAACCTCATCTGCAACAGCTAGTGAACGGAGAAAACAAAGAGCAACATGAGAGCTCCCCACTGGATCCGCTGCCCAGCTTCTGGCAAGGAGGGTCCTGTCTCTGACGTGTGGAACAGCACACGTATCCCTGCAACGAGGCAACCAAGTAGTTCTTGAAGGACAGTCAAATTGGGTGACTATTGCCATCTGTTGATGCTCTCAACAAAAGATCTCAAAAAACTAAAGATGGATAAATTGACAATTAAAAGCTAAATATAAAAGTCAGAGTACTTCATTGGTAGTAAATAAAAACGTTTTTATATCCTCAGCAAGACAGCAGAGAAAGCTGCGAGAAAGAGCATGCAGGAAGAGTCCAATTCCATAAAGTATTAAACTCCCAAGACAATTTCTCTATACCACAGTTAGGGCCCCGAGTAGGAAATTACAGGATCTGACACATGGGACGGGACAGTCTAGGTTAGTGGGTACCGAAACTCTCAATTGTATTATTGCTGAAACTCTCTGCCTGCAGGAGTGTCTCTGTCCTCCCAGGCGAGGCTGGGCTCTCCTATTGCTTAAAGCTGATGGAGAGACCTCGCTTGTGCATATAAACACCCCTCCCCACGATCCTCCCCACTTTCTTTCCTAGACACTTGGCCAATCAATACGGTTAAGTCACAACATAACTCAGTCGGAAACATGCCAGAGGAGAGAGACTTTAACTGCATTGGGCAAGAGTAGCCAAATGTGACATAAAAAGGACTGTATTTTGAGTCTCCTAAAGTAGATAAAAACAAATTTGAATAAAAGTAGTTTGTTGTGACACAGCATTGAACACTCCTGCAAGGACCCTTGGAAATGCCAAAGACACATACTAAGATGTTCTTTAGCAACATGAAAAAAGGTGGTGGTCAACATTAAGTGAGATAAAAATACCGGAATTACCATCACACAATGGAAGAAGGGATTCAAAGACTTGGGGATGAGGTATATCAAAATAGATACACTTTAACATAAGGCTAGAAAATCCACCAGATTACTTTGGGTGTCAGGAAGATTGGAGGACCCCATTTACTGGCAGGAAGAAATGTCTAATGGGCAAGGCAACAACATTGTTAATAAGTTTGGTAATGGCCTTTCCATGTAGACCAGAACAGAGGCTAAAAGATGCAGAAATAGGCTAACAGTTGTGGGCATGTTAGGTCCCCGACATAAATTCCAGGCCACATGTCAGCACTTAACCAGGAGAAGCTGGGGGGAATGAAAGTATTACAAGAGACAACAAAATGGCGGCTAGAGGGGGCTTGATCTAGGAAGATGGCTCATGGAGAAAGTCTCAATAGCCATGAACTTTATGGCAGTCAATAAGGGCGTTCAGCTATGCTACTAAAAGAAATCCAAGAAGGCTAGTCAGGAATCTGAAAGCTGTCCTCCCAATTTAAAGTCATTCCAGATTGAGCTTCATTTCAGAATCAGAACTGACGGATGGAAGGACAAGTGAGTTCTCCAGGAGAAAGAGCCCAACACCACCACGGCCAGGATACCAGAAAGGACTAACCTTCTTCTTCATTTGAGGCAAGGAAACCCCTCAGGGACTACTGACAGAGTCGGAATGCTCAGAGTGTCCGTATCCGATTACTAATGACACGGGTCAGAAACTCTCCAGACCAACTCCGGGGGTCCCAGGAGCCTCCCACGATGGTTAATCTTGCTCAGTCAACTTGACTGGCGTGAGAGAGGCTCGATTAGTAAAGCACACTTCTGGGTGTGTCTGGGTGCAGCATGGCCTTTGGGTCCAAAACTGGCTCTTCCCCTGCTCTGCTTTCCAGATACCATCAGTTGAACAGCTGTCCTCTGCCATTTGCTTCCACCGTGATGTGTTTGCCTTGGGCCCCTCACGCACCTTGAAGTTGAAACCTCATAACCATGAGCCAAAGTAAACATCTCCTCTTTGAAGCTGCAGGTGTCAGATACTTTTTTCCTGTGTCAGAATGTCGACTAATACCCCACCGTGAGCACAGAGCTCAGTGAGATTGCCCGAGGCCTTTTTTAGGGCTGCCTTATCTCTCATCTTCCGGTTCTGCCCAGTCCTACTTCCTTTTCTTCCTTTCATGGACATTACATGCAAAATTATTTCATATTGAACATCCCACCAGGTAACATCCTTTTCAGAGTCTACTTCCTGGGTTAGCAATCAGCAATATCAGAAAATCTGGGGGAAGTGACAGGAAATAAGAAGTTCCTTGTGTTGGAATCTTCCATTCCAGATAACTTCACATTTCACCCTGCTCCAAGGATATCACCCAAGTTCCACTGCTCACTAGCTTCTAGAGAGCCAGGTTCCCTGGCTGTCCAGCTACAGGTTGAGCCATGGCTGCAATCCTCTACTGAAGAATTCATCTCTGAAGGCCTCTCCTGTGTCCACAGCAGCAGCCTCTCCATATTCCCCTCATTGCCCCCCACATACACACTTCTTCACCCCTGTGTTGCCACTTTGCCTGTAGAAGAAATGACTGTCATCTACCACTAACTCTGGGGGTCTTCACTCACCTGGTTTCCCCTAATGCCGCCCCATCTTTCTTGGTTAAGGGTCCCATTTTAAACTCTCCTGAACGGCCCTACTCCCCGTGCCATCTATTTTGTAGTGGTGCTGGTGGTGCCTTGATAAATACAGAATGGCAGAAGCAAGCAGGCTCCTGAGGGAAAAAAAGAATCTTCCTAAAGAATGAGAATGTGTCCCTGGAGTTAGCAGGAGGCATACGGCACAGGGGACACAATCGTGAATTTAGACATCAAGCAGATCAGAGTCCAACTGTCCAGCCAGCAAGTGACTTTGCCTCGATGATTGTTAGCTTCCTCATGTATGTGCTCAAGAGAACAGAGATAGCTAGCTGTGTCCAGATGCTTTCAGCTCAAAAGAACCAGAAATCTGAAGAAAGTGATGCAAAATAATCCCCTTTGTCTCCTGCATCTGGAAATTCAGAGGTTACAAAGACTTAGTACAGGACCACCAAGGATCTGATACCCTTCCTCTGCAATTCTCTTGGCCCCCTCTTGGGCAGGTTTTTCTTCAGCCTGGCTTGTTTCAATGTTGAAAGAAGACTAGGAACAGCATTAACAGCAACACACTTTTTTTCCTCCATTAGTGGATGTTTGCGACACACAGGGATTACCTTCAGCTTGAGTGTTTGATACACATGCATCTTACATCTCGGTCATTTTCACTCTGCCTATTACCTTCACTCTTCCCTCTCTCTCTTTCCCCAAGATCCCCTTCCAATCTCTACTGAGAATTCCTCCCTCTTTCTTAACAATACTCTTTTATTGCTCTTTACATTATTTGTATTGAGTCTCTCGCACTAGAAATACCATGTGATATTTAACATTTTGTGATTGACTTATTTCATGTAGCGTTATAGTCTCAAGATCCATCTACTTTCCTATAAATGATTCAAAGTCATCCTTTTTATGGTCAAATAGTATTCCCTTGCATGTATATATACTACATTTCCTTTATCCATTCATTGGTTGATAGGGTATGTTGACTACTTCCATAATTTAGCTATAGTGAGTTATACTCTTGCAACATGGGAATACGTGCATCACTGTCATAGGGTGATTTTAGCTCCTCTGGGAATGTGCCCTGGAGAGTTATCACTAGTGTCAAATGGAATCTCTATTTTAGTTTTTTGAGAAATCTCAATACTGATTTTAAAAGTGATGGTACTAGTTTGTATTCTGACTAAAAATGTATATGTTTTTCTTTATTCCATAGCCTCACAAGCATTTGTTTTTTGAGTCCTTGGAAATGGCCATTCTCACTAGAGTAAGATGGAATCTCAGTTACGTTTTGATTTGCCTTTCCCTAATGGCTGAAGATGCGGAGTATTTTTTCATGTATCTATTAGCCATTTGTGTTGTGAAGTGTCTATTCATTTTGATTGGCCGTATTTTGATTGGGGTCTTTTATTTTTTGGTGATCTTATTGTCTTTAGATCTTCATACATTCTAGATATTAATTCTCTGTCTTCATACATTCTAGATACTAGCTGATAAAATTTTTCCCATTCTGTGGTTGTTGATTGTTTCCTATACTGTGCTTACGCTTTCTAATACGATCGCATTTGTTCTACATCTTCGTGAGTCTTACCAATTTTTTCTTCCTTTAGACTCAGTGTTTCTGTTTGTATGTTTTCTTCTAGTAGATTCAGTGTATATGTTTGTATATATAGGTTTTTATCCATTTTTGTTTGATTTTAGTACAAAGTGAGAGATGGGTCCAGAATCATTCTTCTGTATGTTGATAAACAGTTTTCCCAGCACCATTTGTTAGAGTCTTTTCTCCAGCAGGTGTTATTGCTGGAGAAAACCATCCATCTGAAGGTGCTTAGGGTTGTTTCTGCATCCCTGTTCTATTCCATTGTTCAGTATGACTGTTTCTATGCCACCACCGTGCTGTCTTTGCAACTTTGTAGTATAACTTGAAGTATGGAGTCGAAATGTCCAGTCTTGCTCTTGTTGCCTAGGATTACTTTGACTGTTCTGGGTCTTTTCTGTATCCATGCAAACTTTAGAATTATTCTTGCTAGTTATGTGAAAAAGTTGATGGTATTTTGATGGAGATTCCATTAAATCTATATATTTTATGGCTATTTTGATAGTCAGTTCTGCACATCTAAGAACAGGGGATGTCTTTCCATCTTCTAATGTCTTCTTCAGTCTTTTTCGAAGCAACAGTTTTCATTATATAGGTTGTTCACTTTCTTTATTAGGTTAATTCTGAGATATTTAATTTTTTGAAGGTGCATTGAATAGGATTGTTTTCCTGATTCCTTCCCAGTGGGTCATTCTTGATGTATAGGAATATGACTAATTTATCTGTGTTTATTTTGTATCCTGCCACTTGGCTGAATTTGTTCTTTAGTCCTAAGAGTCTTCTAGTGGCATTTTTTAGATCTTTTATGTGAAGAATCATGTCATCTGCAAGTAAGAATATTTTGACTTCTTCCTTTTCTACTCGAATATCTTTTATTTCCTCCTCTTGCCTAATTGCTCCAACTAGTTTCAAGTACTATATTAAATAGGAGACATCCTTATCTTGTTCCTCGTTTTAATGGTAATGTTTTCAGTATTTCCCCATTTATTATACTGGCAGTTAAGTTTCTTATAAATGGCTTTAATCATTTTAAGGTAAGGCCTTTCTATATCACTTTTTGTCAATTCTTTTTTTATCATGAGTAGATGTTGGGTTTTATCAAAGGCTTTTTTCCACATCTGTTCAGATGATCATGTGATTTTTATCCTTACCTCTGCTTATGTGATATATTACACTTATTGATTCGTGTATGTTGAATGTCTTTGAATCCCTGGGATGAGGTCAACTTGGTCCTAATGTATGATCTTAAGATACAATGATTCATTGTATTCTGTATGCAATTATCTTATTGAGGAATTTTGCATCTGTGTTCATTAGGGAAATTGGCCTGTACTTTTTTTGTGAGATACTTGTCCAGTTTGGAACCAGGGTAATGTTAGCTTCAAGAAATGACTTTGGCAGGGGGAGGGGATTTCTGGGGATTGAGCTCGGGGTCTTGCACTTGCTAGGCCAGCAAAGAAATTATTTTGGAAGTACTCTTTGGCTTTCAGTTTCACGGAAGTTTGAGGAGTATTGGTGTCAGGTCTTCCCTGAAGTTCTTGTAAAATTCAGCAGTGAATCCATGAAATACTAGACTTTTCTTAATTGGTAGGGCTTTTTTTTATTATTACTGCCTCAACGCCATTGCCTGTTATTGGATAGTTCAGAGTTTTTATAACTTCTGGATTAAATTTTTGTAATTCATATGTATCTAAGAGTCTACCCGCTTCCTCTAGATTTTCCGATTTGTTGAAATACAGGCTTTTGAAATAGTTATTTATAATCATCTGAATTTCAGCTGTGACCATTGTGACTTTGCCTTTTTCATGGGTAATTGCACTGATATGGGTCTTTTCTTTCCTATTTCGTTTAACTTTTTGAAGAACTAACTCATTGATTCTTTGTATTGTTTTCTTAGTCTCAGTTTCATTAATTTCCACTCTGATCATTAAAATTTCCTTCCCTGTACCAGTTTTGAATTTGAATTGTTCTTGTTTTTCTAGGACCTTGAAGTACATCATTAAGTTACCTATTTGAGATCATTCTGTTGCACAGAATTAACAGCATGTTCAACTAACAAATGTTTAACAAATTAAGCATTAACAAATGTTTAATTTTCTGTTAAACATTAAATGTGGGCATTCACAGCTATGAACTTCATTGTATACCACAAGTTCTGATATGTTACACAGCCATTAACATTTGATTCTTCAAATGTCTTCATTTCTTCTTTGATTTCTTCTGTGACCAACTGATTAAGAGTGCATTGTTTATTCTCCATGTTCTGTGGTTTCTTCTGCCACCGATTTCTAGTTTTATTGCACTATGACCTGATAATGTGCACATTTTGCTTCTTAATTATTTAAACATGCTTTGTAGCCTAGTATGTGATCTGTTTTGGAGAAGGTTCCACGTGTTGTTGAGAAAATCATATATCCTGTTACTTGATGGCACACTTAGTAGATATCTGTTAAGCTCACTTGTCTGGAGGTGTGGTTCAACACTGACATGTCTTTGTTGATTTTTTTGTCTACTTGATCTGTGCATTTGCGATAGTAAGATGTCAAAGCCCCCACTATAACTGTATTGATGTCTATCTGATCTGGAGCACATCCTCAAATCCTCTCACATACTGCTGCCACGAGTTGGCCGTGATGAAACACACACACACACACACACACACACACACACACACACACACACACACTGTCTTAGTGACTTCTCTCATTGCTGAGACAAAATACCCAAAGTTAAAGGAGGAAATGTTTATTTGGCTCATGATTTGTAGAGGTTTCAGTCCATAATCAGCTGGCATCAAGGCAGGGTGGCATGGCAGACAGACATTGCAGAGGAGAAACAGTCCATGGCATGGCAGGCAGAAAGCTGCAAGGCAAGCAAGGGACCTTAGCAGCTTTTCTCTGCCCCCTTTTACATTCTATCTAGGCTGCTGGAATTAGGGTAGTGTCAAACAAATCAGTGGACAGATTTAGTAATGAGCCATCCTTAATCCTATCATCACATGATCAGAGGTAGATTCAGCTACCTCTGAAAAAGCCCCATCAATAACCACATGAGACTTTGGGAGGATATCTAAACACAAACCATAGCATGCACACACACACACACACACACATATACTTTTTTTGTTCTCATTCAATGGAACAGAGTGAATAACATTCACACAAACTATGGAATAACAGGCTTTTCCTTCATTCTAATGGGTCGGCATAGCTGGTTTGCCCATCCCTGTTCAGCGATATTTGCTCTGGTTGGCTCAGGCCTAGGTACTGAGCCAATCATTGGCAAGGAGAATCTTAGTACCATAATTAAACTAATTCAGAGCTGTCCCTGCAGTTAGAGAGGAAAGACAGATACCCAAGAGGTGAAGGGCTCTAAGGAACACCAACCAACATTACCAGGTGCTGGGTGCTTCCCATAGGCAGGAGAGTCATAAAATGCACCGGTGTTTGTTCTCCAACATCCCATGGAGAGTGGTTTGGAGCCAGTGTACATAGAAGAGGGCTGTACGTAGAAGAGGGCTGTTCAATAGGAAAATAATATCTTCCCCCATTACTCTCTCTGTTTGTGCTCAACAGCTGTATTTGGTCACCAATTTAACTGAGCTGAACCATTGACTTGCAATTTATGTACTTTTCTATACGTGTGCTAAAAATATATAAATATTGTTAAAATTCTACCTCACATTCCCTATCAACTGCCACCCATCTTTCATTCTGTGTTCTAAGGTAAGCTTATTAAAGGTGAATGTGCCTCCTTCGTCGCTCTGTCTTCCACTTATTTCTTATCCCACACCCATCAGGCCATCTGTCCCACTGTTCTCTTAGAATTGCTCTAGTGACACTCACCAATTGTGAAGCCAATACACTGATTTCAGTCTTCATTTTACTTCACCTCTGAGTGCCCTTCCTCACAGTTGACCTTTCTCTCTCTCATTTGGCTTCTGTTACTCCACATTCCCCCAGCCTTCCTCCTACAACTCTTACCAGTGCTTGGATTCCTCTGCGTACTCATCCTCCTCCACAAAACCTCAGAAGGTTTTAGAGATATTCTCCTAGTTTTCAAACTTTAGCATGAGTCAAAATCACCTGGGGAACTTGTTAAACATAGCATGCTCCACTCCCAGAGTCTCCAATTCACTGAGTCTGGAGTGAAGTTCAACAATGTGCATTTCCAATAAGTTCCCCGGAGATGTTGTTGGTCTGAGGGTCCCGCCCTGAAGACCACTGCCCTACCCAACTCTCTTCTGGACCTTGATCTAAATACTGGACAATACTATTCAGATATTCCCTGGGCATTTCAATACTCACCCCATGAACTTGTTCCATACCTGCTTCTGTTCGGTTTTAATAAATCAGCCACTTGCTGATGCCATATACTTAGATACTTCCCTTGATTACTCCTTCTCCATCATTCCCCACATAATTAGCTACCAGCTCTAGCTCCTCAACCTTGTGTGTATCTCTTGAATCCATCTGCTTCATTCCCACCACCACCAAGACACTACACCCAGAAGACTGTGTAGCTTCCCAACTAATCTCCTAGTATCCATACACCAAACCATTCTCCATATATCTACTGTAGTGATCATCTCCAAGTCAACATTTGTATCATTGTGTTCTCATTTTAAATGTCCACTGAGTTTCCCCATATTCTTGGATAAATTCAAAATCTATCCTCTCTGGCTTCAGATCATGCCAAACGCTCCTGTGGCTGACACCATCCCAGACCTGATTCAGCTCCTCACACACACCTCATTCCTCTTCCTGGAACCTATGCACTGCTTTCCCTTCCTTTCCCACCCTTCTCCCTTCACCTAGCTAACTTCTAGTCTTTCTTGGCTTCCAAAACTAGGTTGTTTTAAATTCTCTAAGAATTTTTATATTCTGCAAGAATTCCAAGCACCTGGTACTTTTCCTTCATGATGCTAGTCAAAAGTACTGTGAGGCATTAAATGACATTCCACTTACTACTGAGTGAGGAAAAGCAGAAACTATACCTGTCTTGTTTTTAGTGTATCGCAAAGATAGGCAGCACGCAAACACTTTTTAAAAAGAATGATCATGCTGGGAAGCACAATGGAGGAAGCTACTACCTCTGGACCTAAAGGGGCTCAAAGGATCTGGACAGAGGACGAGACCTCTAGCCGAACCGAGTCTTGAAGAATGCACAGGATTTTGCAGGAGAACAAAGACTGAGTAGAATTTTCTTAGAAGGATTATCCTAACAGTGACAATATTCTTGCCTTTCTTTTTTAATTCATACATGCCTGTGATATATAATGAATACATTGGTCATGGGGAGTTAGTACATATACACCTATCACATCTCAACACTTTTTACGTCTCTTTCTTCTGTCCTCCCTTCTCCCTCCCACCTACATCCTCTTTCCATCTACAAAAGGCCTACCTTCCTGTTTCCTGTATTTTTATTTTGCTCTTTAATGATTTATATTTTGTGTTTCTCATATAAGAGAAACCACACAATTTTTAACCTCCTGTGTTTGATTTGTTTCACTTAGCATTATGGTCCCAAGATGCATACATTTTCCTACAAATGACTTAAATTTAGCCTTCTTTATTACTAAGTAGTGCTCCATTGTGTATATATCCCATGTTTTCTTTATTCATTCATCTGTGGATTTAGCTATTGTGAGTTGTGTGGCCATAAACATAGGTATTCACGTATCACTGTAATAGGATGATTTTAACTCCTTTGGAAAGACACCCAGAAGAGATATAGCTGGATTCAATGGAATTTCTATTTTTAGTTTTTTGAGGACTCTCTGTACTGATTTTCATAGAGGTCATACTAGTTTACATTCCCAATAACAATGTAGAAGATTTCCTTTTTCCCCACAATCTTACCAGCATTTGTTGTTTTTGAGTCTGTCATAATAGCCATTTGGAGTAGGTGGAATCTCAGTTGTTATTTTCATCAGCATTTCTCTAATGATCAAAGATGCCAAACATATTTTCATGTACCTACTAGCCATTTGTACTTCTTCTAAGTGTCTATTCAATTGCCCATTTTTTGGTTGGGTCTTTTATTTGGGAGGATCTAACTTTTTGAGTTCTTTTTGTATTCTAGATAGTAGTCCTTTGTCAGAGGACTAGATGACAAATATTTTCCCATTTTGTAGATTGTCTCTTGGTTCTGTTGGTTGTTTCCTTTGACATGCAGAAGCTTTTAATTTGATAAGACCCCATTCATCGATTGTTATTGTATTTATTGTGCAACAGGGCTTCTGTTCAGAGAGTCTTTGCCTATATTCACGTTCTTCAAGAGTTTTACTTATTTTATCTTCCAGCAGATTGTTTCTGTTTGTATATATAGCTCTTTGATCCATTTTTATTTTTAGTATAGGGTAAGAGATATGGGTGTGATTCATTCTTAGGCATGTGGATAACCAGTTTTCCCAGTACCATTTATTAAGAAGGTTATCTTTTCTCTAGCATATGTTTTTGGTCCCTTGGTCAAAGATAAGATGGCCGATGTGTCTGGAGTTTCTTCTGCAGCCTGTTCCACTGATCTGCATGTCTCTTTTATGTGCCAGTACCATGCTGTTTTTATCACTGTAACTCTGTAATATAACTTGAAATCCAAGATTGTAATATCTCTTGCTTTGCTTTTTTTTTAATTTTTATTAGTACATGTTTGCAATACATAATGATTACTTTCATTGTGAGGAGTTGGTACATGCACATAGCACACCTTAATTCTTCATACTTCTCCTTCCTCTCTTTCCTCTACCCTGCCCCCTGCCACATTAAGCAAGCACTAAACTTTCCTGGAGAGAAACCATCTATCCGGAAATTCTTGCAAGACAGACCACCAGTTCGGTCCTCAGAATATTGAAAATTCTCATGTCTACAGGTCAGGAAGAGCTCTGAGGTTACAAAGCCACTGTGGAGACAAAACTGGAATAAGAAGGAAAATTAAGGGTAGCCCACTGCCCAGTTTACCAGGGAAATAGACAGTGTGCTCGGGAGCAGCTAAGACATGAGCATAATGGAAGGTCATTTATCTTTCAAGCTCAGAATCTGCAACCTCCCTACATCCCTGGAAATCTGAGTGATTGCCTCTGACGCTACAACTCTTACATTCTGCCTGCACCTAAAATCAGCATCAGGTGGTTGATGCCAAAGTCTGCTGCCAGCTGGAGCAGTAGCCCTGCTTCCTTCTTTCTTGGCTGTAGGGGTGAAGTGTCTGGATTGCCAAACTCTACGAACCACATCCTGAGGAAAGACTTCTGTAGGCTGCGGCCACCCTGGATGTGGTGGGTCGGGGCTTTCTTCTCAAAGCAAAGTCTTTCACTTTCGCAATTTTGAGGCTGCAAAGGCTGGAGTCCTGCTGGGTTTTGTGATGTCCTCAGGCCATCCTTTCTGTTGTCCTCTTCCTTCTCAGCAACCAAGTTCTCTGTTCCATCTCTGTCCCCGAATTTCCTTTCCAGCCAAACTCGCAACATTCTAAATCATTCTGCTGGGCTCTTTGCTTTTGATTTCCTAAGAGGCATGTAATCAAGAACCAAAACCAACACAGAACGTATTGAGTTTTGGTCTTAAATAAATAATTCTTTATAAATACAGGTTAGTTGATCATTTTTGCATTGTCTCTCTTCTAAGTTTTAGGAGATCTACACTCAATTACAAAAATCATCCAGTGTTCCTGCCGGAACAGTCTTTTAACACAATGAAACATTGCCATCTAGAGTACAGTGTCTTGTACTGCACCAAGTCACTTGTAAGTCCCATCAAACAATCCTAGAATCATACAGGTCCACAATCCTATAAGGAGCAAAGCAACAATGTGAAGTAACTTGAAAAGCTTTAGCATTTTGGAGCCCCTGTGAGCTAGCAATATTCCCTTTCAGGCATGTAGCCGAAGGAATTTATTCTCAAACAGGGGCCAAAAATCACCAGAAATCATTAACTATTACAGGCCTCTAAATTCTAGTTTGTGAAATAATGGCATCAAAGCTAATTAATGGACGTACAAAAAGATTTATACATTTATTATGAAAGAGAAGTTGAGGGTTTGGGGATTTAGCTCAGTGCTGGAGCAAGTGCAAAGCGCTGAGCTGGATCCTCGGTACCCCCCCAAAACCAAAACAAACAAAAAAATCAAAGGGAAGTTGATTACAGCAAAAGAAATGAAAGAATAGTAGTGACCAACAGGAGATTTGTTAAGTAAATTCTGGACATTTCACAATCACCAAAAATAATACTATAGAAAAATATTTAATGACTCAAAAACATTTTCAATATACATAAGTATTTGTATATGCAAATATTGTATGTGTAAAAGGCAGGTTCACAAAAGGAAACAAAAAGCCTACTGATTTCTTCCCTCCTACTTTAGAGAGGAAGGGAAAAAGAGAGCAAGAATCTATATCAAAATACAGATAGAGTGATGGATTAAAAGTGACTTTTATTGTCTTTTTTCTTACCTTCTTAAGGTTTTCTGCCATGAACATCAATGTCAGCACTGAATCGTGTTTTTCTAGTAAAAACAAAAGCAGTAATATGACAGAGTCTTAACTTTATAAAAACATCACTGTCTGAGCTTTCATCAGCACCGAAAATGAAGCTCCAGGAGAGATAATTCAATCTCGGTCATCAGGGAGAACACACATATACAAGGCCACACACAAATACACTCATGTGTTCACGGACATGCATGCACATACATGTGTACGTGCATACATATATGCAAATACATAATGCATACTTACACCACAAGCACATACATGCATGTACACACACACGTGCACATATCTGTGTGAACACATATGCGCACACACTCATCACTGTAGCAAAGCAGTTCTGGAGCCGCAGGTGATGACAAGACAGACCCAGGCCCACTCTGGTTACAGCACAGGTGGGCTCTGTCCCAGCCTGGACAGTCTTCTCCAAAGCAGCCCTTTCGGGACACGGAGGTTACGGGTGCGGCCTCCTGGTGGCCGTGGATCTGACTCTCGCATTCTATCCCTAAGCAACGTGCTCCTGCCTGTTCTGCTCTGGACTTCTATAGACCTCTATTCCCTCTCCAAGTCCATGAGAAATCTTTCCTGACCGCAGTTGTTTGAAAACGTGTCTGCCATTTTATCCCATTGAATATCTGCAATGGAGACATTATTCTTTCTTCTATGTCAGACACAACAGCAGGCGGATGAAACCACTGTGGCAGCCCATGACACATTGTCCTTACATACAGCACAGGCAGCCGCTCCACCCCAGAGAGGGCAGCTTGTGTAAAGGAGCCTTTCCCACGTCACAACAGAAGATGCACCAGAGAGACAGACCCACGAGATGCCGACATAGCCGAAGGAATGGGTTGGATCACATGAGGCCTCAAATCCTGGGATGGGAGAAGGGGTGAAATTTGCTAAATTCTTATCATCTTTTGTTCTTATCATTGGTACTTCTTGCTCTTTTAGATAGTATCGTTACAATATTTAAAACCACATTTAGCGATGTTCCAAATTTCCTTTTGAATTCAGAAGTTTGCCAGTCTTCTTCTCATTGACCCTGGAATCGTTTAACTCACCACTCCTGTAGTTCGATGTATAAGGAACCTCAACTTCTGCTTTTTCTGTGGGACTATGCGCCCGCCAGGAATGTCACTCTGAGCTCTGCGCACAACCCTCAGCATGTCTAATACCCGAGGGAGCTGTCCAGTGCTGATTGAGCTGGTTGGGAATTTATTCCCGGAGCCCCGAGAAGGTCAAACTCACAGAAGATGGGTTTTGTGGCGACTCAAACTCCGCCAAGGAGCAAAGGCTGCAACAGAGATCAGGTTACCAGTGCAGCTGTCATTTTTTACGTGGTGTAGAGAGAGTAGGGAACATTTTTAAGGCGTTTTAAATCTTTAAACAATCTGTAAAGATAACATCAAAATGTCACAGTGTCTACCACTACCATAATTTCTCAGTTATCAAAAATAGCCGTTTAAATTGAGACAGAGTAAGTAACTGATAGGTGGGGTTTTTCTGAGGTGGCTGGATCTAGAGTGTGTGTGATGCTGGGATTAAGTGTGCCCCATCCTGAGTGTGCGTGGTGCTGCCCAAAGAGTGGGTAGCCTGGACGGAATATAAAGGCTTGATCGTTGCCTGCAGCTGTTTGCCATTTTACTGTCTCCTGCCTGCTTGCCATGGACTGTTTCTCCTTTGTGAGGCCCCTCTGCCTGCCACCCTGCTTTGGAGCCAGCTGACTATGCACAGAAACCTCTACAGACTGTGGGCCAGATAAACCTGTCCTCCTTCAACTTTGTTTCAGCAAGAAGAAAAGTAACTAAGACAGGAGGAGAGATTTGCTTTGCCTCAGGATTTCAGCCCATATTCATATGGCAGAAAGAGCATCAGCTGGTAGAAATAGCATCAGTCCATCAACAGAAACAGCATGATGGAAAGGTCTGGCGGGGGAAATCTGCGCATGTCAGAGCAGCCAGGAAGCAGAGAGAGAAGGGAGGACCCAGTGGGGAGGGACCTGCCAGGTCACACCCCACTGACCTCCCTCTAACCAGGCCCACCTCCTAACACCACATTTATCTGTGATTAATCAGTAGATTATTCCACTGATGATTATAGTACCCCCATGATCCAATCACCTTCCACACACCTGAGAACGTGGGCTAACATTTTAGATCTAAACCATAGCAGTGTTCTAGGCTGTTCTGTCCTTTCATGGGGTGATGAATGGATAAGGAGAGAGAAGGCAGAAAAGGCAAACGCAAGAGGGCAGAGGGAGGTGCTGCAGGAGACTAGGCTGGAGAGAGGGGTCATTTCAAGTGCTGATCTGAGACTGAGACAATGCTGGGAAATACTTGCTTCCACAGCTGCCTTGGACTCTTTTGCGACCCTGTAATAATGCCTGAGAAGAGATAATTTATAAGAAGAGACATTTATTCACAGTTCTGCAGGTGGGAAAGTACAAGATCAAAATGTTGGCAGCTTCGGTCTTGGGTTCCAGGATGAAACCTGGTGTCTGTTCCTGTCCTGGTCCTGAGAGAAATGTTTTGTGTCCTCATGTGGCAAAGGAACAGAAGAGAAAGAACCCAGTCCTTCAAGTCCTTTTCATAGCAGCATGAATCCATTCATCAGTTTGGGGTCCTCGTGACCTCAATATCTCCCAACAATGTTACACTGGGGATTAAGCCTCCAGAACACGATTTTGCGGGGGACACATTCATTGGTCAGGGACCTCACGAACTGACCCACTTGGGTCTCCCCTGGCGTGTGTGAGCAGCTAAGCCGGGTACATTCCTCCAGCTGAACACACAGGCCCAGATGACCATCAGCTGATAAAGACAAAGCATTTTCTTGTTTATAGAGCGTCTCATATTTTGAGGAACTCTCTCTATAAAGTTTCTATGTATGGTCCAACCACATCGGGGGCTCTCTGTCAAAACTTGGCCTATTATTTTTGCTTTCCATCCTCCTTCCTTCCAGAGATCAAAAGCTGGGTGCTGAAAGCCACATCTCTCCCACTTTAGTCTCCATGATTTGGAGAACATTACCCTTTCCTCGATTTCCCTGCCCATCTACCCCCAACTCACTCATTAAAATCTAGCATTCTTCTGGAGTCTCACCAGTCTTAGAGCCATTCTAGACTCCTTATTTTTCAAATCAAACCAATCCATCCCTGAGCCTATGTTGCTTTCTCTGTGAAACTTCTCCTGGCTTGCTAAGCAACGCCCTGGTTCTTCTCCGGACATCCCTCCTCCTTACACCGATCCTTCCTGCATACTGTGATCAGACCAAGCAGTCTTTAAAACAGTTACTTTTATTCTGTCTGTCTCTTGCTACAGTGGCTCCCTGCCATCTGCCATCTCTGGCATGAATTCCTCTATCTCAGCTTTCAGCACCTCCAAAAATCTGCCTAAGTTACTTTCCTGGCCCTCCTTATAGCAATGAACATTTTGCAGTTCTTTGAACACACTATTGTCTTTCTGAATCAGTGCATGTTCCAAAACATCCTCTCTTGTTGGAACCCTCTTTTCAGCACACCCAGAACCACTTTATCCTTTATCTAGCCCAGCTCTGACCTCATTTCTGAAGCATGAATTTACTGGGCTCACACAGAGTGCTAATAATACGGCAGTCTTCACATAGAATTGAGAGTATCCATCTTCCCCCCCCCCCAGATGGTGAAATTCTCAAACACTGCATCTCCAAACTCTCATACGTCCCCAGGGAAAGATCATAATTATAATAGTCCACAGGATGAACTAACATTTATGTGGAATTCACTAGCTGCAAGACATCTTCTGAGGGCTTATACATATTAATCTCTCATAATTCCATGAAGCAGGCACTATCATTCTCATTTTACATATAAGGAAACAGGTTCAGAGGGATTAAGTAACTTTCCCATTTTGTTATTAGTAAATAGCAAAGCAGAGAGTGAAACCAGGGGTCTTTGAAATGACACTGATGAATTTAACCATGATAAATGAAAAGATGATAGGCTCTAACCCCCATTACCAATCTTCCTGTGCCCGCCTGGGCTCCAGGGACTGTTTGCCCTGTCACTTGTATTTCCAGGCCCCGGGCTGGGGTTCTTAATACTGAGTACTGCCAACTCCTCTCCCTGACTGAAAAACAACTGCTTGGAGGCATGATCTTATTTTAAACAGAAAGGACAAAGTTTTAATTGGAAAGCTAACAAAAAGAGAGGGAAGGATCTCACCTCAGGCAGCTAGGGGCGGTACACTCTGATACAGGGTTCAGACTGGCCCACCCACAAAGGCAGGAGACCAGCTTTTAACAATTTGCTGGTTGTGCAGGGTGCTGGTTGACCACGCATTCAGTCCTGGCTTCCCGGGCTCCCCCTACCCTTCCACAGCATGTGCAGAGTAGGCTCCAAACATCCCCCTTCACGCTTTGTCTTTCACTTTCTTTTCTCTTCAGCTACCATTTATTGTGTGTTGTGTTATGACCTTAAAATAATTTACTGAGTAACTCTTCACTTGTGAAATTTTTGTGATATATGTGTGTATGCACACATATAGATGCACACACTCATACGTGTATGGTTCTATTTATAGCTATTGCTTAGACTCCATCTACTCTCCACAACTATAGCGTCCTGCTTTTAATGGCTGTGGATTCATAATAACATTTATTGTTTGGTTGAGAAAGTATTTTCTCTTTGCTCTCTCTTTTCGAAGTTTTATTACCCACGTCCATATTTTTATTAACTGAGAGAGACATTACAATTATAATGCTGAAATGTTTTTAAAAAGTAGCTTTTTATTTGAGTTTCATTAAACATCTAAATTAATGTGGGAAAAGCTGATGTTTTTATGGTGATCAGGCACCCACCTAAAGATACGGTTCATCTCTCTTAATAGTACAATAAATCCATGACATAAAGTACACTCAATAGCCACTATTTTATCACCTTACGTATTTGTCCTTTTATTGCTGTTCCAAATGACTTCTTCATTCAATGACTTTTTTGTAGCAGATAGTTCCTGGTTAATCGGAAAGTTTTTTCCTCTACTTTTTATTTAGTTACTTAATTTTTATTACTTTTAATGAAGTTCTTGTATTGTGTCTATAGGAAAAACATCATCTAAAATAAAGTCTATTTTTCCTACACTCGTACCTAGAAATGTCACAGCAATATTAAAGTGGTCAATAGTAGGTACATGCAATGCATTCCTGATTACAATTTCTGATATTTCATTATTAAGTAGCTAACGTAGGCTTTGAGGCATAGAATGATGATCACTATTATTTTAAAAAATCTTAAACTTCTAGTTTACTGAGAAATTGGTTTTTATTCAAAACTTAAAATACTCCATTTCTACTTTTATTAGTGTAACCTGCATTACTGCTCATTTTTAAAAATTAAAACGTCCTATATTCCCAAAATAAAGCTAATTTGGTCTCCATACATTATTCTCTTATTACCACTGAATTTAGTATTTGTTGTTGAGGACTTGCCTGGACCTGACATATGTCAAACACACCATGACTCACCGGTACAAAGAATGAAAGGGTAGAGGCAGGATAGATTTCAGAGACACATTAAAATTTTGCCCCAGAAATGTTTTTGAAGGGGTCAAAGCCCATAGAACTAAAGGAGAAGATAGTGATCTACCATTTAATTGATCTTCTTCTAGCTTTTATATTCCATTGTCTTTGTTGAGTTTTATTATTTTTTTTTGAGTTTTATATCTCTCCTTATAACTTAAAAATCCACAGTGATTCATAAAAGTTATGTTTCCAAACAATGTTAAGAGATAATAGATTCTGCCAAAAATGTATATATCAGGAAAGGAAAAATTTTTATAAATATTATAATACTAAAATTACTGAGACATCATGAGATTAATACAAGTTACCTTTGTCTCTACAATTGCAAGAGGTGCTCAGAGTGGTGGCCATTTGCTTGCAGACGTATATTAGTATGGCAAACTGCTGAAGTATGTATACATTTTTTGGCAGACTCTGAATATAGCTTTAGTTTTTGTTTATAACATTGTTTTAATAGTAGACATTCTCTCTTTTCAGAATGATTTTTATATTTTTAGCTAGTCTTATAACCATATTTCTGACTTTAACTTATTCTTAGTTTTGTGTTTAGCTGATTTCGAAGGTCACAGCCCAATTTTTATACTAGTTTCTCCATTTGTGATTTCTTAAATTTGAACCAGCACTTCCTCAAGTAATTTTTTTGCAGATTTATTGCAAAATGTCCTCAATCTTTCACTACATATCCGTGTGTTCTGCTTTTGCAGCTCCTCCCATCAATAGGTGGAGTCTATTCCCCTACTTCTGTGGCCTTGTGATTTCTCACCAAACCAAAGTGGCAGAAGTGATGTCACACCCAGATCGTGAAAGGTCTCATAGCATCTATTCCTGCAGTCCTGACACTACCAGGTGCATAAGGCCGGACCCCTGTGAGTGACTAGAATGTGTGCAACTCCCTCGCCACAGCTGTCTCATGTCATCATTATGTTTTCCTTCAACCAAACCATTAGCTGGCTGTGAGTACGTGAGTAAGTGCAGGCCAAGCCAAGATCCGCTGAGCCAAGTCCTGCCCCACGGAACTTCCTGGTGGAGCTACAGAGCTACAACCAGGAAAAAATGGTTGAGGTTGCAGCAACTAAAGGTGAAGCTGATTATCAGTAACATAAAGAATAATGTGACTTTTCTAAAACTTTGTATTGGTTGAAATACATTTACACTTCCTTATAACTTGGCCATAAAACTACCTCAGGTTTAAAATTTTTGGAATTATGTATATGTGTATGTTTATGTGTGTGTGTGTGTGTGTACTCTAAATATATTATACGTATTTTTGTCTATATATTATCTACTGGTGTTAAATTTTGCCAACTTGTAGCCCTTCACGTGTCTTTATATTTTAGTCAGAATGCTTGTAATATTTTTATTTAGCCTTATATTTGAAACATATTTCCATGACTCAGTATTTTGTCAACTCTTTTTGTAGTGAGCTTTATAAATCTGTATGCTGCAAGTATTTTCTTCAGTGATTTCTTTTAGTATCACTTCTATTCTGTTTATTCCTCATAAATATCTACAATTTGACAAATTGTAAATATCTACAAATATATCCATTGCATGTAGTCTATAAACATTCTTTTTCATGATGTTTAAAATTTTTAATTTCACCTCTACATAATGAAACAATTAAATTGGCTTTCATATTACTACTCTCATTTCATATTACAGTCTGTTCTGCCACTGATTTTAATCCTGCTTGTATCTCTAATTGCTATGTAATCTTTCCCCAGATCACCCAGTATTATCTGCACCTTCACCATTGAATTTTTGAGCTCATATGTTTATCTTTCCTTTGCAACTCTTTCTCTTTTTAAAACTTTTTCTGTTTTTTTTATTATTATTTTTACCAAGAACATGCATTGGTACATTGTATACATAATGACCATAATCAACATGGTTATTTTGTACCTGTACATGATACATCTTGGTTTTCCCCCCTCTTCCCCCTTCCCCTCCCCTACCTTCCATTCACCCACCCCCTCCCTATTTGCAACAAGTGTAGCTACACTTTACCATTTTTTCCCCTTTCATCTTACTTTTCTTTTAACCTTCTTCTTTATCCCCCTTTTCTCTATCTAGTTCTCTCTTTTGAATACCATGTCACATCTTTACATATGTTACTGTGGACACTTTTTCCAAACATTATTTTCTGATAGAAGTGATTCATCATTTGAAGAGGTTGCTATTTCTCTGAATTTTAAGAATTATGTAATATTTATTGTGTTCCCAAATAGCTTTACATGTTGAGCAACGCCCCAGCTGTTGCTGAGGTCTGTTCTTGTTTTTCAGTTTACTCTTCATGGAATGAATAAAGTTCTGTTTAGACTCAATGTCTGCCAACATGCAGAGATTGTAGTTTGGTCTTACTACAGCTCATTCCAACTGGAAGGCATGTTGACATGCACAGCATCCACCCAATTTCCAGGATTTGGAGATATT
>PVJO010004865.1:48559-104699 GCA_004026905.1 Hystrix cristata
TTTTTTTTTTTTTTTTTTTTTTTTTTTTTTTTTTTTTTTTTTTTGGTGGTGCCAGGGATTGAACTCAGGGCCTTGTGCTTGCAAGGCAAGCACTCTAATCACTGAGCTAAATCCCCAGCCCCAAACTGCTAATTTCTTGCCCTGTTTTTTTCAGTCCAGTATACCGTGAAAAAGGGGTACAAATGAATTTGGGAAAGAGAGTACAAAAAGGTAAGGTAGAAAGAGGAGGCGGGTTAACACTTCTCAGGGTTATAAGGAGCCCAGTCAGAAGGCAGGCACTGAGAGACAGATGGTGATAAGTTGGTTATTTCATGTGGCAAAATAAACCCCAACAATCAGTTCATCTCCATTCATTGTAAGTAGCATAAACCCAGAAGCTGACAATAGATAATCTGCAATTCAGCTTTTAAAGGTATCTTACTCCTTGGTCTTTGCATGTTCAGTGGGAGGAGCGTGGTCTGTGGGAGAGAGCATGTATATGTGCCTTCACCTCTGCAAACTGTAGTGGAAAGCCAAGGAAGTCTTGACAAGCACATTTCAGTGCAGAGGTTTCTACCCCGCACTGTTTCCTCACACCTCGGTTTTATTAGTCATAGAGGCCTCTACAAATCTGCAAAGGAACTGCTGAGATTACCCACCATCTAAAAGCTGTGGAAGCTGACAACTATTTTGCAGCCCCGAAGGAAAAAAAATAGATGAATTCAACTTCAACAGGTATCAGGTGGACGAGCATGATTAATTTAGGTTGAATTTACTCATATTTTGTGAATAATGCTCATTACCACTGATAGAGCATTCCTATTCCATTTGGACTTGTGAATGTCAGCAGAAACCCGAGTCTGTCACAAATAAGTATGACAGAATAGTTCAATCTGTCTAATGTTTCAGAAATATTACCAGATGTGTTTTCCATCTTTGGAAATTTTTATTCCTCACACTGAGGCTGAGGCATCTAGTACTTCAGAGAAAGGACAGACACAGCCAAAAACAAGGAAGGAATTGTCCAATGTTGGTTTCCAAAGCAAACTGTCTAAAAGAGCACAAGTAGAAACAGTCATTTCCAATCAGCTGAGCCAGGAACTAGAGAGAGGGAGGAGGAAATGGAGAGAGAGAGAGAGAGAGAGAGAGAGAGAGAGAGAGAGAGAGAGGGAGGGAGGGAGGGAGGGAGGGAGGGAGAGAGGAGTTTCATGAATCCAATGACACCCTCTAAATATCTGCCTTTAAATATCTGAAATTATTCCTGGCTGGTGCTCCTCCCCTATTGCCTAATTTTGTTGGGTTTCTGTCTCAAGTAGCAAAAAGAATTCTTACCAATACACTGCCTTTTAAAATATGCTAACCTCTAGTCTCAAGTGTACAGCTGCAGGGTCTACCTGTAAAGACAGTGAACTGAGCCCTGGGTATGAAACTAAGATCCCCAAATCATGTATCTATCTATTACTGACTCTCAATGTAAGGCTGAATGAGCCGTCATTTTGCTACTTTCATGTTAATGAGTTTCACTAAAATTTAAAATTTTCTTGGAAGCCATTTCTGTCAGTGGATAGAAGTGCAATCTCAGTCCTAATCCTGCCATCTCGTCATATGATCCCTTGCAATGCACTTAGAAATTAGTGTAAAATACTCCCACCTCTTTTGCTAATTTACTGATGGTATAATACTTCTTTAATTTACCTGTTTAAAGATGTGCTCTAAGTTGGATGCCTCTGGCGCTAGCTGTTGTCTATGAAGATGCTACAGAGAGTAGGAACTGGATCTGTTTACCTCGTCCTGAAAACCCTTCTTTGTCTAGAAGCACATGCGCTTGGCCCTGTGCTCCATGTGAGCACCCACACTGGTTTACTAGATCTTCTGCATGGTTGTTTTATTTGCCTGTGAGCCATTCCTTTGCAATATAAATTTTCTTTGATTGTCAGCATCCAGGAAGGAGAAACTGCATGTTTTGTTCCAAGGACCTACTTTCACTACCATCCTGTTGGTCCTGGCCAAGATTTACCATGTATGAAGTGCTCCATAAAGAGAATTTCACAGGCAAGTACATATCTATTCATTAATTCATTCAGGAAACATTCATTTAGTTCTGAAGGATAAAGAAAAGAACAAGACAGTCTTTCTCTTGGGAACCTCACATTGTAGAGAAAAAGACAGACGAAACCAGTGATTATAACCAAGAGTGTCAGGGCTGTAAAATATGAAGGTAATATTGAAGCTTAACTCCTACATTCTCTAGCATTTGTTAATGGTTATGTTACAAGGCTACTGTGACAGCTATACAATAGATCATAGTTATTCAAAATATTCAGAACTGGTGAGTTGAAATTTCTGGTTTCTGAACCAGATTTCAACCTGGAATCACACAGCAGCTTGGATTCTTTTCTCTCTAAAAAAATTAGTATAATAAGCAAGTCAGCCTCCAATGGTCTATCTGCCTACCACATGCTACAATTCCATGATTCTAAGGGCTGTAGAAGGTTGGGAATATAGGTCAGTGGTAGCACACATAGTTAGCATGCATGAAGCCCTGAGTTCAATACCCAGCACCACAAAAATAAAATAAAGGCCACAGAAGCAACCTGTCTTCGACAAATAGTCCACACTGCAACCTGTCAAAAAATGTACTTTCCCTGGCGGCGGCACGGCTCAAGGTGACAAAAGTATGGATATGGGAAACCAACATCCTTCCATTACTAGGCTTCAGGAAATCCAAAAGGAAGTAAAAAGGATAGAACAGCAAGTAATCAGCTTCAGTGGCCCGTCAAGTGACAAGAATTACAAGAAACTGGAGAGGATTCTAACAAAGCAACTTTTTGAAATAGACTCTGCAGATACCGAAGGAAAAGGAGACATTCAGCAAGCCAGAAAGAGGGCGGCGCAGGAGACAGAACGCCTTCTCAGAGAGTTGGAGCAGAATGCAAACCACCCACATCGAATTGAAATACAGCCTTCTCTGCCCCTTTCTGAAGATGCACATCCTTCTGTCGCCAAAATCAGCTCTGTGATGTGTGAAGTACACAAGATCAGAGGTGTTGTCGTCACACTTCTGATGGGTGTGGACAGTAATGAGACATGCAGGCACTTGTCCTGTGTGCTCTTGGGGCTGACTGCTGACCTGGATGCTCTGGATGTGTGCGGGCACACAGAAATCAGAAACTCTCGGAGAGAGGCAGTGGAAGACATCAACAAATTACTGAAGTATTTGGATTTAGAAGAGGAAGCCTGTACTACTCATGCATTTGACCTGAGATAGAACCATTCCATTTTGAAAATAGAAAAGGTTCTCAGGAGGATGAGAGAAATAAAAAATGAATTTCTTCAAGCTCAAAACCCTCCTGAATTGTACCTGAGCTCCAAGACAGAACTGCAGAGTTTGATTGGACAGCTGGATGAGGTAAGTCTTGAAAGAAACCCTGCATCCGGGAAGCCAGGAGAAGAGCCGTGATCGAGGTGCAAACCCTGATCACTTACACCGACCTGAAGGAGGCCCTGGAGAAAAGGAAGCAGTTTGCTTGTGAGGAGCACCCATCGCATAAGGCCGTCTGGGGTGTTCTTGGAAACCTGTCGGAGATCCGGGGAGAGGTCCTCTCGTTTGATGGAAATCGGACTGATAAGAACTACATCCGGCTGGAGGAGCTGCTGACCAAGCAGTTGCTGGCCCTGGATGCTGTGGACCCGCAGGGAGAGGAGAAGTGTAAGGCTGCCAGGAAACAGGCCGTGAAGCTCGCCCAGAACATCCTCAGCTATCTCGACCTGAAATCCGATGAGTGGGAGTACTGAAGTGCCAGAGCGCACAGTGATCGCGTTTGTTTTGCACTTTGTATGTACTTCTGTGTATTTATGGAGAGCTTGCAGTTCATGGAGCCTCAACGTGATTTCTACATGCATATTTCAATCTCAGTATTTATGACTTACACAAATTATGTTCAGGATCTGCTGCTTTTGATGTTGCAAAACAAATATTATTACAGCACATTCACCTTTCCATTTGGATCATCCACACGATGTGTGGTTTCTTTGGTTTGTTTTTTGTGTTTGACTTGTGAGTTTTTAATCAGAGCATGAAATAGAGGCAGCGTTCCTAATTTTTAAGTGAGTTGTGCAAGCATTAAAATGCAGAAACTTCCAGACCTAGACATAGACATAACTTTACACAATGCTAGGGAAATTATGAGAAGGGGGAAATTTTTTAGTGAGATGCAAGCAGTAAGTTTTATTACGCTATATAAAGCAGGAGGGGTTTTTCACTTATAAGGTCTGATTGTTCCACCTGGTGTAAGGGGGTGGGATTGTTTATATGTTTGTGTTTGTTTGTATCATCTGTTCTTTCATAAATATTTTTGTTTGAAAAAATGTACTTTTACATACATAGGTTGAAGTTGTGGTTCACCGCCTTCTTGTCTAGCTATATTTTTTGCTTTCCAGGATAAACTATCTGCACGGGAATTAAAAATTGGACCCATCACTGGTGAACGTGCCACGTGTCTATGACTCGGACCAATAGCCGTCAGCTCTTGTACTTGAAAACACTGTCAAGCTCAAGAAAGGCACTTTTGCTGGCTTCTGGCCATGAGTTTTGCATCAGATTCCCTCTCTCTGATTGTAGTTCTTTGTTCGTGGGACCGCCGCAGTTGTGGCTGTGTATTTGTGGGCATCACACAGCTACCAGGAACGTGGCCTGGAGATGCACAGTTGGGGATGCTCTGGTCACACCAGACTTTCTGCCCCAGCTTCTGTCACTCGCAGCACATCCCAGATGGATGTGTACATGTCCAGTTTCTTCAACATGTGTTTGGCAGGGGAAAAAAAAAACTTTGTCTTATTTTGAAGCTCTCCACTCCTAATGAAGCCATACCCATTGACTTAGCACAGTGCATCTCTGTACAGGAGAAACACCACATGCTTTGAGAGCCTGCAGGAGAAGCATCAGAATTATTCACCTGGAACTATTTTCTACTGGCCATTTTGGAAAGAATGAGGCACCCAGGATACTGGAAAACTAAAAATTTCTTCTTATTTCTAAGTCAGTAACAAAAATTTACTTAATTGGATTAATGGATTGACGTTTTAACCTTGTATTCTTTTTTATTGTATAAATTTTTTTGAGTATAGACTTTGAACTAATCATGGTATTAAATGTTGTGCCTGTAATAACTTGTGATTCTTATAATAAAACTTTGAATTAGATGAAATTTTTCCCCTACTTTAGAGATAAGAAAACCTAAATTTAGATAAGCTTAAGAGAAGAACTTCCCCAAAGTCCTGCAGCTACAGATAGCGAAACCGAGTCTTGGAATTGGGTTTGTCTGACTCTAAAAACATTATCCTAAGCACTAAGCACCACAGCACACCAGCCATTACACAGAAGGCTCCAGAGTCCAACCGCAGGAGTCTTGCGTGCTACCACTTAGCTGTTAGACAGCACTGGACAAATTTCTTAAATGCTCTCACCATGATTCCCTTGCTTATAATTTAGTAAATAATGAAAAGTAATTCATACAGTTGGTGAAAAGCCCAGGAAATAGTAAATAATAAATGGAAGCTACTTTAATTGTAATTCATTAAGTTTAACACTTATTGAATAAAATTAAAGTACTTCAGGGAAGATAAATATGTGGTCACTATATACAGGGACCATACACTTTAGGAAAGAAAGATATATAACCAAATAATTCATTACAAGCCAGATAATCAGAGAGAGAGACAGAGAGAGAGAGAAAAACAGAGAGAGAGACAGAGAGAGACAGACAGAGAGAGAGAGGGAGAGAGAGAGAGAGAGACAGATGGGGGGGCTCAAATAAGAAAGAGAGTATGTCTAGAAATCCAAGATAGTTTAATAAAAGAGATGAAACTAGAACTGGACCCCCAAAAATGTATGAAGCATCTAAAGTGCTACGTATAGTTCCAGTACAGGGATCAAAAGAGGAATCTCCCTGTCTGGTGAGACACAAATTAGATTACAAGACTACAAAGAATGCAGCCTGCTTGTTTCCTCCTGAATCCACCGGAACAAATGGGGTGGTGGTTCTGAGTGTTAATGTGGACTTTGATGACCAAACCCCAGTGATTAGCTTCGACAGAGTTGTGGCAAGACCTTGCACCCTACGCAATCTGTGGACGCTGGAAACGAGAACAAACTTTGTAAGGAAGAGGCCCGCATGGAAGGTTGTGACCTTTACTCTTGATATTCAACCTGACTGGCTTAAGAAGCACCGAGCAGATTAGTAAAGTACCCATATTCCCGGGTATGCCTAGGGGGCATTTCCAGAGATGACTGACACAGGCCAGCAAACCGAGTGGGAAGACCCACCCCGATTGTGGGCAGTGTCATCTAACAGGCTCGTAGCCTAAGTGGAATGTGAGGAAAACAAGGAAGAGTTGCTCTGCCTTTGAAAAGCTTTGATTGGCTTGAGTAGGTGCATGTTTTTGCTGCTGCTGTTGCCCATGGACATCAGAGTCCAGTTTTTTCACCCCTTCAATCCAGACTCATACCAGTAACTCTCCAGGGAGCTTCCAGGCCTTCCGTCTTGGTCCGCTGCTGCTGTGTCCTTAACCCCCGTGTTCTGTAGCTTCTAGCTTCTTGGATTGAGCAGCTCTTGATCTTCCAGCTCTCCAGTTTGCAGAGCAGAAGGCCATCGTAGACTCTTCTGCCCTGACACTGTGAGCCTTGATAGTAAATTCCCCTTGTAATTGTACTCTACTGATCCTGTTCCTCTAGAGAAGTCTACCGATACGAAAGTCAAAAGTCCATATATAATACGTGGAATGTTAGGAGGTTGTGGTGGACTTACTGTGGTCAACTTGAGCCAGAATGCCCAGCTGGACTGAGTGGTGTGATGCTGGGCATAGAGGATCCACCTGAGGATTGTTGCTGATGCAACATAAAGCAGAGTGGCAGCAGAAGATAGATGTGGGCTGTTTCCCAGGAGAAGCTCTGCTGCGGCTGGTTCTCCTGAAAGGAACTCAGCTGTTCTTGTTGAGGAAGGAGCCTTGCTGTCATCAAGGATGACTGCTGTTGCTTCGGGGGAGCTCTGGTCATCACCTCTGCTGTAAGCATCGTATCCTGGTTCCAGTAAAGATTTCTTCAGCTGTCATCTGCAGACACAGACGTATATGGGACAGTGCTGTGGGCTCCCAGCCCTGGATTGGATCTTTCAGGTCTCCAGTGCATAGTGTTCGGCACTCTTCCTGTATTTGGCTTGTGGGTGAATATTGTAATGTATAAATGTCCTGTATCAAATCTGCTCTCTTAGAAACCATTGACTCTAGAAAAGCTAACTAAGACAGAGGTATACCAGAAATGGCGATTTGACATAGTCTCAAAATGACATATTTTTAAGTCATCATCAATAGCTCTGAAAGATTCAGCAATTAACTTTCTATCTGCTTCTCCCAGTCTTCTCCTATGCCAAGATTTATATTTTCGGCTGCTTAATTTGATACTCCACTCACACATTTCCACTCCAAGCCAAAGTGTTCTGTTTACAATTGATAAATTCTCTCCCTTGTTCCTCTGCCTTATTCCTTGTTCCTCTGCCTTGTTCCTTGTTCTTACTTTCCCATGTCTGTTAATGGTCCACCTTTGTCCCTGCTGTGTAGAATCTAAACATTTATGGCTCAATATCGGAGGGATAGACATGATAAAACACCCTTTAATGCATATATAAAAATGCTACAGTGATGGCCTAGCAAGCGCAAGGCCCTTAGTTCAATCCCCAGCAGCGCCACCCAAAAAAGCTACAATGAAACCCAACATTTTAAAAATATGCACTTATAAATATATACACATATGAAAAAAGAAATATAATGGGAACCACATGTATAATTTTAAATTTTCTAGTATGCACACTAATACTTTGATTTACTAATAGATACTAATAGATTGAACTAATTTTAAGTATTTCTCATCTAATATATACTAAATATTAGCATTTTAATATGTAATCAAAATAAAAACGTGGCAATATTTACATTCTTTACCATTTGTAGAAATCTAAAGTATTCTTTATATTGATACCACATCTCAGTTAACACTAGCTCTATGTGACTAGTAGCTACAGTACTGGATGAGGTAAGTGTATACCTTAGTGTTACCTAACCCTCATTGTCTCTCCTCAGCTTTGATATCCAAACATTTACCATGTTTCTGCAATGTCTCTCACAACTATCTTGCTATTTCCACTCAGCACATTACTTTTTTATATACCAAGTACCTTAATTAACCCATCATTCCTCCTCCATTTCCTTTTTCCAGCCCATCACATAAACTATTGTAAGCCTATAGCACTAAAAAAGAACCATCAGTGGCTCCCAAACCCCAACCAAAGAGCCTCACCCTCTATTTAAAGCCTTCAACAAACGACTCACTAATTCTTTTAGTAATCTCATTTTCTTATTGCTCAAATCCAAACACACTGTGCTTCAACCGACCCAGACTTACAGATTGGTCCCCAGCATCATCCTTGTTTTCCCAGCCCTGTCCCTTCAGTCACTGACTGTCCTCTCTGCCTATTAAAATTTTACCCTTCTTCAAAGTTGTTTTTGGACTCTGCTTTTTCATTGATTCTTGCCTTTTCCCCCAACTAGATAGCATCTCTTCATTCTTTCTTGCACAAGCCTGTATTTCTCATGAAATCCATTTGATTTAGGTTCTTGTGTGTAATTTTCTTATCCCTACTGGAACTAAGATGGTATCTTTAAAATCTCAGGGTCTCAGGCAACAGCAGCTCATTCCACGAGTCTACAGACAGGTACCTATGAGAGGCCAATCCCTGAAAGCCACCGGCAGAAATAAGCAAAAGTATAGGAAAACAACTTTTAAAATACTTTTTCATATTTTAGGTAGCAAAAAATACCCATAAAGGCAAGGATATTTAATGTTATGTTTTTATTTTAAAGTTGGATGGGAAGTTAGTGTTTAGGGTCCACAGCCAGTGTACAAACTCTCTTTTTGTGCTGTTTATAGGGAGAGTTGCTCTGGAAAGAGGGGGTAGAGACAGACGGACAGGATAATCTCAATTTAGGTATGAAATTGTGTATCCTTATCATGTAGGAAAATTTCTCCAACACTGTAATTAATCATGTTTTTGTCTGAAAAAAATTAACCTCTTCTGGGTGGTGTCTAATTCTAAATTCAGGTAACAGGACAAGAGTTTATAACCTGCTTGGTCTGTAGTATGTGCAGATACACAAATGTTTCTTCAGAGGAAACCAGAGTAATGAGAATGAGTTAACTGGGCATATGCAAGTGAGCGCAGCAAATGTTTCTGCCATCTGTCTGAAAGGCACTCACACACTTAGGGCGAATTTGAGGAAGAAGAAACAATGCTGTCTAAGTTTTGGGCTCACGCCCAGGCTTCTTTCCTTCTAAATATAGAAATAAATATTTAAGTCCCTGCTGCCTCTGTACCTGCTGGCCAGGTCGCTCCCGTGATTCTGCCTCCCTGCCTTGAGTGCCTCTCATCCCCAGGCAGGAAGCTCTCCATCCTTGCTGAGGGCATCAACCCAACGCCACTCAGTTCCGCAGGGGTCCAGGAAAGTGTACATCGATCAAGCCAGAGACGCTGAACTAGTTAAGGTTTTAGTTCTCTTTTCCCAGTTCCTAACAGCCTATCAACCCCAGCAGAGGGAAGAGCTTCTGTAGTTGCCTGATCTGAAAGAAACAATAGTTACTAGCTAATTTAGGTCCCCTAATCATTTAATATCAAGAGAGAAAATTTCCTTGGGGAGTTTGACATGAAAATGAGTTTGGCCTACACCTGGTTTATGAAACGAGGGCAGTCTGGATAAGGCTCTGTTGTAAGGAGACAATTTCCCTGACCACAGTAAGCACAGGCAGGAAGGGTCTGACCCCGGATGGTCCTGGTTTCCATGGCAATATAACACGGACACTGAGCCACAGCAGTCTCTGGTGGCAAGCTGGCCACTTTAAGGGGTCCCGCTCTCTCCAGACAGCTGCAGCTGACTCGGGACCAGAGAGCATGGCACAGAAGCACCTTCCAGTGATCTTTCCCAGGAAAAAGACTGGGACTCTTTCCTGCCAATTAGGTCCAATGAGGATGTAGTTTTAACTTAATAAATAAGAATTGCAACCTGTTTTGTATCACAAACTGATGAGAAAGAGAATATGAGACAACAGAAAAAACTTCTGTGTTTGGCTTCCTGATACACAGTGGAACCACTCTGACCATAACTGATCAAAGTAGTACTGTATTTTACTCATCTGTATAAACTAGTAATAGTTTTTGATACATCTTCGCTTACTGGCAGGAGAACAAAGATAACTCCATCTAACTTGAGTTTACACAGTACTGTTCACAAACATTCCTAATTATAAAATCCATGGGGTAACAGTAAAAATTGCTTCCAGCTAAGTAGATTTTGGAACACATGAAGAATTACAAGAAAACTGCTGCAATATGAAGAGAAGCCTGTGCAGATTTAACCAAGGCTTTACAGTTGCATGCAATACAATGTGCTGGGACCATTAATCGACTTCTATGAGAACGATCAGGGGAGAAATAGGGGCCTTGAGCCAAAAATTGGATAGAGCGAGGTGGAGAGGAAGTTCAGGGTCAAGAGACCAGGAGAAAGATGGTAACATCCTTTCTTCCAAGGGAGCTTTCTTTGTGGCTCAAATTTGGTTGTCCTTAATAACAATCTTGTGCAGATTTCAAGTTTACTGAGGAAAACACCCTGAGATAATCACTCTTTCTTTTACTTCTTAATGGTAATGAAAGCAATCCACTGGCAATTTGTGGTTCCTGTGGGGGGAGGGGCATGTGTATATGAGCACACACAGACCATAAATTGTGAACAGGAAAGAAAAATATAGAAGTATATTCTACTTTTTTTAATTTAAAAGTAGAATAAAATGGAAAAAACACAATATTTATGAAAGATAAAACTAAGAGTTTGTGGACAATGCCATGTATTAACTCCAAACGTACGCCAGGCACCATCCAAGACACACACATAATCTCTAAGGTTGTTCCTTTCCCTCTGGAGGAGACCAATTGGCACTTTTTGTATTTTTTATTTTTAGTACTACATGTTCACAGTACCTAACGATTACATTCATCATGGGGAGTTGGCACTTTTACATGATACACCTCAATTCTTTTTACGTCCCATTCCCTTCTCCATCTTAGATGTATTCATCCATTTAAGTTTCTGCTAACACATACATCCAACTCTGTGTCATTCATATGAGTCAGGTGGTCCTGGGTTGCTCGGATAATTGTGCACTGAGCTGTCTAGTTGGATGTAAATAGAAAACAAATGCTTTTGTTTGCAGACCTGTGCACCGGGCACTGGTGTCCCGTGTAAGTGGATGGTTTGTGGGGAGCTTCGCGGTCATCGCTTTGCAGAGTAAATGGCCAACACCAGTTGCTGCTGGAGGGAGGGATGGCATCTCTTGGTGCACCCACCTGACCTGCTGGATCCTTGGAGAAGCCATGTGCACAACTGTAGAGTTCTGTGGGGAGAGAGACTACCCTTGACACTGAGATTTAGAGTCATAATGTTTGGTTAAGTCCTAAGTACGGTGAGTTCTGTCATGTTTTCGATGACTTGCACTCCCCAAAAACCATTTCAGGTTCTGTTTTAGTGAAGAAAATATGCTAGGTACCTGGGAAAGCCTTCAAGCTCCATTAAGCAAACTGTGTGGAAAACAAAGTACTGGAAGAATCAGAACCATACACCTTTAAAATGAGACCTCCAGAATGAAGAGCCTCAAACAGCTGCCGCGTGTTCAGGACTCCGCCTCGCCGCTTAATAAAAGCACCTATACTTCACCAGAAATAAAATTTTATTAGTAACATGTCAAATATGTTTTAAAATACAGTTACCTTTCTTCCTGTCAGTTTAAAAAACAATCCAATAAAAACTCTAAATCATGACCCAAATACTTTTAAATGTGAAAAAGACACAGTTCAGATTAGGTAACAGATATACATTTTCCCAAAGAGATATTATAGATCACCATCTGCTTCATATTTAGTGCATTCTCACAGAATGACATTTCTGCTTCTCTTCCTTCATTAATGGTTTATGACAAATTTGTGACACTGTTTCACAATAGCTATTCCAAAAATTTATAACAAAAAGAAAGCCTGACCAAAAAAAAAAATCACTTGGCATGCTCAAATCAGACAACGTATGCATCTTTCTCATTTATGCAGAGCCTCCACACTTGCTGTAAAGACCCCAAGCATTGAGAAGGACAGGACGTCCCCAGCAGTGGGGAGGGCCTTGCAAAGAACAAAGCTCACAAAAAGAGGTCGAGACAAGAAGCGAAAGAACCTGGAGCCATTTTTTGGCCCAGGTTGACCAAAATCTCCAGCACATGCAGCCGCCCATATTTCCCAATTTAATACAGACTCTTTTTGTAAGACTTTCTCAGATTTGCCCAAGCAAGAGATTGTCAAATTCTCGTTAACTCTGAACACTTTGCCTTTGCTGTGATGTTACAAAATAGAGTCTCCTTGTTTGGGTATAATCAAGGGGAAAGTCAAGAAGGAAATTTACTGTGTGTTACTTCCTGACCGATGAAAACGGTGTATGACTGTATCCATGTGTGTTTTCTGCACTTGACGTAGATAAAACTTTGTATAGAAATAATTTTCTTGGTATTTTACAGAGTATTATAATATTTGTGATACATTTAGAAAACTGGTTTTGTGGCTTTATAACATTTTTGTCTCCCATTCCTTTAAAGGAAGCAATACTATGGAAAAGTAACATTGAACATATATTTTCTGAACATATGCGTGTAGGCTTGAGTGTATATTTTCACTGTTAAATCATACAAAGCCTTGCTATTCAAAGAGTGGTCACTAGAAGCTTCCATGTCACCTGGTTTATTTGACAAATGAAGACTCTCAGGCCCTGTCCCCAATCTTCTAAAGGGAATATATATACAATTCCTTAATGAATTGTATGCTCAAAGAGACCTGAGAAGCACAAATGTAAAGGAATGTTCTCATCCCACTCAGCTATAGTGTAAATGCTTGGAGAAAGATTGAACTATATTAAAGGGAAAATTTTGCTCCAAATAGTCAACCAGGAATGTAACAACAACTTTTAGACTTGATCCACTTTAGAAAGAAACACAAAACTCAACACTTGTCATGTTGCTGATGTACAGTAATGAAGCTTGAGAATAAGAATATGCAAAATTAAATGACATATATTACATAAATATTCATGAAGTCCTTTAATTAATTATATACACTCTTCTATTGTTTCCAACATAAGGTATTTTCTTTAGCAAAACATATACAACTATTACACTGAATTCTAGAAGCATGAAGATTACCTCAGTAAACAATTACTTAATGACTAAGTACGATCCATTTTAAAAGAATTAGGTCCAGCCAATCATGATCATATTACTGTGATGAATTCTAGTTTGGTACACTCAGGAAACCCTTTCCCAGAGTGCAGCCAGTACTGCAAATTGTTGATTTCCTCCAAGTATCTTTGAGCAAATCAGGATCAGTGCTAAGGGGCAAGGTGGGGATGAAGGACAGAACCGTAACTTCTACTTGGAGTAGACTGCAAAGATCAGAAACTGGGCTGTGATTCCCAGAGCAAACTAGTGGGGCAGAAGATTGCCCTGGAGCAGGCGTTAAGAAATCCTGAGGTTCATTCAAGCAGTTCTCCAGCACAAGGCAAATGAAAGAAGGCTGCACTCTGACTTGGCACACTCCACACACAACTCTCAGGCTATGATTTGCCGATTCCATTTCTCCTTTAAGGTTTTCCTTGACATCAATATTAGAACACAAAAGCTAGAAAGACAGAGGGAGAAGAGATGGTTCCCACTTGCTCTGGTCTCCCCATCACCCCCACAGGCATGTCCCAGGAACCAGCCAGAGCCAGCTCTGCTTGCTCTTGCAGCAGTGGCTTCCTGTTGTGCTTCTAAGAATAAAATATACTGCGAATCATGGTACTTTCCCACCACCCGAGCTGGGTTCCTAGAACTTCTCCCATCCTTGTGCGCCTTCTCACTTGTAAACACTTTTGCACACACCTGTTTTATAATCATCCCAGTCCGGGAAAGAGAAAGGCAGGTGTTGCTCCCAAAAACAAACTCTCACCTTTAAGACAGACCAAATTATTTGAATTCTTCCTTTATCAGTAGGAAACTGAGCAAAGGGATTGAATATCATTCGCTTCTGTATCTCTAGCCCTGGCACAATCCAGCTGGCAGTTGCTGCTCAATAAATGGTGGTGAATTGCACCAATTTCCAAGTCCTGTTGCACTGAATCTGTTAAATCTTGGTATGTACATTGAAAACAGGTAACGCATTTGCACTTATCCATTTCTACACACTCGCACCATCTAGTCTCTCTCCCAATTTAATTCTTTTCTATGTTCATCCTCCCAGACAATTCAGTTGTAGGTGGATTTGGCAGTAATATCACGTTTTAAATAATACCTATGCTGAATAGACTCTAGTCTTACGCATCATCGGAGAACAAAAGCAAATAGCAATACATGGCCACTAACAGGTATTTTGGTATATCGCGGACACAGGAAAGAAAAATTGAATACAGCCAGCAACAATGCCCCTCGCCATGAAACAACTCTTTCACTTACTAACCTTGCGCCTTGTTTCTCTGGTCCTCCTGACATTGTTTCTTTTTTCTTTATTTTTCCTCTCTCTTCTTTTCCATGTTTTTCTTCCTTGCTAGGCCTTTAAACTGGTTGGGCACCCAGAGGCGCGATCGACACTACCAAAGGCACTCAGAGTCGCCATGTCAGCTCCTTATCCTGCGCATGCCTTTCGCCCCAGAGAAAGGGTCCCTGGATTCAAAACAGCTGCGACCGGTTCCCTAAGGAGCACGTGGGAAGGGTCAGAAGAGCAAACCTCTGTAGGGTCTCCCTGCGGATCAGCTGGCCGTGGTAAAATGACAGTAAACTACGTGTAAACTCGGACAAGTTTCCAGAGTTTAAATACACTTTTAAAATCAGGATAACATTAGTCACCTCCTTATCTATGAGTGGTTTATTGGAAAAAATTAAATGCCCTAAAATGTATTTGAAATAACTTGTTTTGAGATCAACACTTTTTTAAAAAGCATTTCACAAATACAGCTGGCTTCTGAGACAATTTCTTTTCTACATATAAATGTATAGATGGGAGAGCTCAGTTAATGACGTCAGAGAAAACTGGATTTTACATGTTACTCATTCTTTGCCCAAGAGTTTCACTTTCTTTAAGGTTTCTGATACAAATTAATTTCCCACTTTGTTGATAATTTTTCTCTCCCTCCTATTTCTATTCCAAAGCATCTTCAACCAATTTCAGTTCAAGGTTTTTAAAAGTTATATCCATTAACACGGGGTTTTTCTTTAGGGACACTGTCCTAATCAAGCCAAAGTTCATTTCTGTAAAAATTTCACATGTATTAGAGAGCTGATTCTATTTCTTAATTATATCAGAGCATAAATATCCTATCGTATTTGGAGTCTTGGAATATTCCCATTTTAAAAGAAATCTAAATTTTAAAAGAAGTGTTCTGAGAAATAAGCTCTTTTTAAAAGCAAAGAAATCAAATTTTAAACTTTGAAGCCAAATTTTGCCCATAAATTAATTTTTAGCATTTATATCTATACTTCAAACTATTTCACTACTCATACTAAATTGTCTTTAAAATTTTTACCTTGATTCTAATGTTTCAGTGTCTTTTAAATCATTTTTCCTAATTTTGATTGAGCAATTAAATAGAAGGCTGACACTTGTTATCAATTATATGTGTAGTCTTTAACAATCCAGGCTAATTATGACACCTATATTCTTTATCCCAAATGCATCTGCATTAATTGTCTTGATGATTCATGAAAAGATCCAAGTATTAAAACAAAATTAAAAACAAACTTCTCTTGGATAGCAAAAGACAATCTTGTTTATACCTGACTTGTACTAGGGAAGATGATATATAGACAAGTCACCATAATTAAATTATGCAGGAATATGATTACCGAATCTGTGATTACTGATTGTGATATCTTCAGCTAAAGCACTGTCCATTATTATTGTGTATAAAATATTTTGAAAGCTAATTGCTTATGCACATTATTCTGAAACCCTCTCACAACTGTATGTCCTGTGCAATCCTTACTTTAGATTTTTATCTTCGTTATCATAGTCTCCTAAACACTCATCTTTGAGTCTTTGGTATTCTCTTAAATACACCTTTGGCACCTAGTTTTTCCAATCTGTTTTTATCCCTTAATGACAATGATTTAAAGAATACACTCCATAGGACAAAAACTCCAGACACTGAGATCAGACAACTCATTCAAACCTCAAAGCACATTATGAATCACTTCAAGCAATTTCATGAATCTATCCAACCTGCTAAATAATTATCTTTCAAATTGTAAAATATAGGGACTGATCTGACTTCACCAAATGCATTCTGAAACATTTTGTCAAATAGTGAATGACTATCATACAAAAATCAGTGCAAAATTTCATCCTGGCAGCCTTAAATGCGCTCATTGCTAAATGAAGAAATAACATCATGTAGGATTTCTATTGTCCTCACTAATTTTTGCAGATGAAATTTGTAAAAATTATCAACCTATTAAAAAATTTTGCCTTCCTACTCTTTTCCTGAGCTTCACAGCCTATTTAAAAAAAAAATAACATTATAAATAAAATTTAAACTCTTAAAGGCCCAGCACAAATTTTAATCCCTGTAATTTAGAGTTAAGCCCATCGGTAATGTTATTTCATTAAATCCCATTTTTATAAAGAAAAGGTCTATTAAGACTGAAAAAAACAAATAAACAAAAATAATAAAATGGACCAATGTGGAGGAATCCAGTTGATACATTCAGCAGTTAAATTGCAGTATATGCTTTCCTCTTCCTGAACTGCCCCTAGTGGTAAAAGGAGAATGGTATCTAACAATTGTTTGGCACAATGCTTGACCAGCCAAAGCACTGCAGAAAAGAGTCAACCCTTCCTCTCATCATTTACAGAAAATGAAATTCATTCCACCCGTAATCCTCAGGGACACCTTGTCAACTTAGTGTGTTACTTGCCACTATGAGTGACAGAATTTGGAAACAGGGGGCTTAAAAATTACAAACTGTATCTTTAAAAAAATTTTGTTTGCTTCTAATGCACAAAGTCACTGCTTTCTGATAAGTGGACATATTTGGAATTCAATTTGAGGATAGTGAGGATTTCTGAGTAATAATCATGGTTCTCTCCACTCAGTCCAGCATGCATCTCATCTTTGATATCAAGTGCACCAGTAATCAGTGCCTTATATGAACATCTTCACTATAAACAGTTCAGGCATTTAGAAACAAAGTATCAGTGGACTTAACAGTTACTTTAATTCATTTTATAAATAAGCAACTGAGAATTCTGCTCCAAGTGGCTGCTAGTGTAGCCCATCCCATAAATGGCATTCTCCGAAGCATAAGGCACAATATGATACGAATGCAGCTCCTCATAATAGAGAGACTGAGAACAGCATTCCTGTACCATAAACTTCAGCCGTTTTCTTGTATCAGAATAAGCAGTCTTATAACAGGGAGCTTCTTTAAAGTATTCATAGTTCTCTTTCTCCGTCTCTAGATGTATCTTCCTCAGCAAATTGTTAATTAACACAGACCTTCTTAAGTAGGTTTCTGGGTCTTCTAGAAACCGAAGCTTCTCCAAAGATAGTTTGAGAATGCAAGTCCTATCTTCGGGTAATATCAGGTGCTGGAAAGCAAGCACAATCATTCAGTCTACACTCAGAAAAATGAAACCTAGACCTTGTTACTATTGTCAACACTGATAAAAAGTGAAAATATAATAATATGCAAATCCTTACTTTTGGAAAATACCCATGGTAATCCTGATGTAAATCTTCTTCTTCTGCATATTTTCTCTTAAAGTAGGCTACTTTCGACGTTGTTAATGAATATGTTAATACTTTTGTTGGATAAGCTAAAGAAAGAAAATAATTGGAGAAAATCAGATTTTATTGTAGCAAAGAGTATTTTATCATATAAGTTCTGCTGTAAAAGGAAACTGGTGGCCACCGAAATTCCTCTCCTCTCCTCACCAAACAATGAGATGAAGTAGTCAGTGGCAATTGGCAATTGATTTAAAAGCTTATAAGCAGAACAATACCACCATTCAGACCCAAAATAGAGGGTCCAGGTTGAAGATCTTACATGGCCTCTCAGAAATCAAACATCAGTACTCTGTTTAATCTCATGCCTTCTAATGTCAAAACACACCCAGATTTGAAATTGATACACAAAAGGTAATAGGAGGGGGTAGCTAATAGTTCATCATTCTTTTAATTAAACAGCCTAGAACACAGAGTTGCTGAGTTAATCAAATTGACATAAAATAGTGGTCCACTTACACTTTAAAGAAATAACTATATGTCTATAGATGAATCCTATGCTTTTTTATGATTTAAAGGAGGTAACCATAAATAAGTGAATGAGATTTAGGTAATTCTCAGAATAGTAAACTTGACCTTGGTATAATATATGAAAGTGAATATCTTTGTTCTCTCTCTTAAAATATTATAGCTATTGAGGATTCTGACCTGTTTAAGGAAAGACAGGTTTCTAGAATCCTAAAAGATTTCCAGGATTTGGTTTAAAGAGAGTTCCTAAAGTGAACTGTAGGTGGCGCCCATACCACAGAAAGCAAGCAAGATCGACCTTCTAAAGGCAAGTAGCTTCCTATGCAAAGCAATGAATGAATTTTGAAAACAAATTGAGTCCAGTCCAGTACTCATTCAACCTCAGGGCACCAGATCAGAAAGAAAAATCACATCTAAACATAATTTATTTTACTCTTAATCCATACCCTCAAATACTTCTGTGTCAGAACCATTTAATTCACATGATGATAAGCCGTTTATTGGCATGCCGGTTAACTTTACAGTAAGACATTTTTGCTTTTCTTCCAAAATCTCAAATTTTTAAAGGTTTAAGTATTAAAAATATATTCTTCAAGAATCTGCCTCTTCTAGTGTTTCCTCCAACTTGAAAGCATTTTTATAAAGCTTCCTGCAGCTTTTTTCATAGCTGGATGGTTTTCTTAAACCAGTAGGGAATGCTACAAAATCTCACCTCAAGCATGCCAAATTCTCACTGGCATCGCTGTGGAGTCTAAACCCCAAACATCCTTCAGTTAGAGTTGGTATATTTTGTTAAGGGAACCAGTTAAATCACTTGTGTGTCTGACTTAGACTGACATGAAATGATAATTTACATGTGAGGCAAAGAGAATAGCTGCTACGCGGTATACACAAGCCCTGAATTTAGTAAACGAAACTCAGTGTATGTATATTTTTCATTGACTTCAAAAGGTTACAGAAAAAGGCAAACAAATTTGAATATAGGAAACAAAGAAAGCATTACTGAACCCATTTTTCTCATGGACTTTTTTTGGGTTGTTTTTGGTGTGTGTGTGTGTGTGTGTGTGTGTTTGACAACTGTATCTTATTAGGATATTTTTAAGGGATTTAATCAAATAATTAGGTGACCATGTTCCTGCTTATCCCTGTGATAATCATCCATACTTTTTAAAAAACTATTTAACTAGTTGATATAATAATGGTTCTCAAATGATATGGAGCATCAGAGGCACTGTGGGGCTCCTTAAAACAAATTCCTAGCCCTTCACCCAGCGTTTCTATAGGTCTGAGGTGGAGAACTTGTATTTCTAATAGAATACCCAATGATGCCCATGTTGTTGGTCTGGAAACAGATTTTGAGACACACCATGTTACACTACTGGAAATCTGGAGCAGGGACACCACCCAAGCAAGTTGAAATCAGCCAATCAACGGATTCCTTAGCACCAGAATGCCAAGCAACTGGCTCGAAGGACTTTTATTGTTACGATTGTTCCCGCACGTCAGGTGAGATGCTTTAGAATCACGAATGAAGCCAGGCTGCATTTTAACTGAACGGTGAAAATGTTTCAACTGGGATCCCTGGGCTTAAATTAAGAAGCACCGTGGCTGTTATTCACATTATAGCTGGACGAGTCACTACTTTTTAGTAAGATCCAACAAATTACTATATTGAAGGGAAGAATGGGGAAAGATTTGGAAATTAGAAGAGTAAATTTAGCATATACAAACATGTTTATATATATATATAAATTAGTGTATACACAGTTTATCTTACTAAGTAATGCAATGCCTACAGACTTTATGAACAATTAAAAAATTTTAATGAATAATACAAAGGATAGCAGGTTGTAGCTCAGACAAAATGGCAAATAGACTTATTGTTCTGGCTCCCTAATGAACCTCCAAGGAAAATATTTTGATTTGAAAAATCGAGACCAAAAAAAGTTAAATAATTCCAAAGTTCATAAAGATTTTGCCTGGCTGTATTCAAGCAATTAGTCTAAGATATAGAATGTGTCTGATCCTAAAAATAGAGTAAATTCTCAGGAGGTCCAGATTTGAGGCTCAAGTCTTCCTTGGGCAACACACTTAGCCACTTAGTTTATTGTTCTTTAAAAAACACACACACACACACCATGGGTTTCTGAAAGGCTGAACGCGTTCACAGCTGGTATCGGTTTGGTAATTACGCCCTTGCGGCTGTTTAGCTATTTGCAATGTTTTCCACATCAAATTTTGGAGGATGGCTTCAGCCACTTTCAGACAAAAATATGTACCAAACATAAGTTCCTACATCTGTTTTCTTGCTGGATCAGAACCCAAAAACTTCAGAGCTAGAACCTATCTGTTAATCATCTGGTTTAGCCTCTTCGGTGTACAGATGGGGAAACCACACCCTTCAAGACTCCAGTCGTCTAACAGTGTGGTGTGTGCTAAGAGTTGGGGCGGACGTGGTGGAAATAGCTTTGAATTTCAACTCTGCCACTTAGCTGTGTAACCTTAAACAAATTACATAAGCTCTACACAAATCTCATTTGTAAAATGTGGGTAGAAATGTACTGGCTTATAAAGGTCACTGATGTCTGGCGTTGTGCCAGCATATAACAAACGCTCAATCAATTGTAGCTCTTATTAGCACCAATAGGGTAGATCTATCTGGCCTTCTAGCTCCCTCTCGAAGACTCTCTCCTCCACCCTGTCTCCCAGAGAGACTAGATTACGATTTGTTAAAAAACTGTAAGAAGACATTTCAAATGGCCAACTTGAAAAATATAGTATAGATTCTATAACAGTTCCGAGAAAATGTTTCTGGTTTATTATCAGTGATCATTTTAGTGAAGGAAATGTGAATTGTTTTTGGAATATTCAGATAATCATCTGGATAAAGTTAATCTGAATATCTAAAGAAATTCACTTGACCAGGAAACATATATAAATATGTTTGTCATTCTCCTGCAACTAAACAACCAAACTCAAATAAAACTGAGAAAATAGACAAGAAAAGTAAAATGACTTTATGCCTTTCTGTTTAGTGTTCTGAGCTCTGAGAACAGTATATAAATTATAAAACTGAATTAAATTGAGCCTAAATTTATCTCTGAAGGTGAAATGGCTAATGCTTGAATATTAAAGTTGTTTTTAATGCTGTAGTCTCTGGGTACACAACATATCTGTGCCAAGTTCGGTACATTTCAGTGTCAAATTTCAATAAGCAACAGATTGAAAGTCACAAATCAGAATGACCATCCCTCTCATGAGCGCTCTGGCAGAACAATTTATACATATTTCTTTAAATAAATCTTTAAGACTTAATTACAAATGATTGCTCCAATGCTCTTCCTTATTGTTCTGCTTCTGCCTCCAGACAGACAAAATCCTGTTATTATCCAAGTGATTTCATTTGGTGCTCAGCCCAGGGACAGTACGTTAGGGAAACATCATCAGCAAATTCATTTACAAACACTTTGAGAAAACAGACAGCAGGAAGAGACCAACCCTTGTCTCTAATCCATTCTTCGTCCCACACTGACATGTCTGAGAAATGGCGAAGAAGGGAGGTGTTCAAGGTATCTTAATTTTAGTAGGATTTTCATGTTCTCACCAACATGTTAATCAACACATTGCAAAAACAGAGTTGAAACCATCCTTTGAGGTGTGCACAGTCTAACCATAGACAGACAGGCAAGAGGCTACGCAGTGGGGAGAAACTATTGGACATCCTTCCTAAGGGCCAGGCCATATTTTTAGAGTCACCTCATGTGTCACAGTTAGTCCCATTCTGCAGCCTTGCCGTATGGCTTAGAATACTTCAGCATGAACAATTTGAGAGATCAGACACCATGAAGAGACCAGCCCCTGTCATAGTAATCCATTCTTCGCCCCACATGAGAAGCCTAGCTCTACAATTAATTTGCTCAGTGTCTTAGGGCAAGATATTTAACCTCAAAGAGCCTGAGTTTTCTCATCTATGAAATGGGGGAACAATATCAAACTCAATGAGTTCTACGTGAATTAGATGATCTGATGTTTAAAAAGCACTTACTCACTGCCTGTCACATCGGCTCCTATTTTCTGCTCAATAAATGTTACATGTTATTATTGCAGTGACCTCAGTTCTGAAATCACAAACACATATCCCACTCAACAGCACTGTGTTATGTATAGATATTTGTCCTCTCTTTAGCTTGAGGCGCGGGTTACATGAAACATTCATGATCGTGTTCACAGAGGCAGAGGGGTACAAAGTTCAAGGTTTTCATGCCGCGGCTTCTGTAAACCTTTAGCTCGGTTGATATTTGACAATACCCATCCGTAGTCTTTCTTCTCGCATGACCCGTTGCTTAAACTTTTCTGTATAATATGTTCTATGATAGCTTAACTCAGTGCCAATTCTAAGCTTCAAATCAATGGAGCAATCTGTTCCTTCAGCTTTATCACATACACCCCAAGCACAGTATTGAGTTTACTGACAGTTCAGAATCACCAACAAGTTTTGGATCATAGAAGACTTTCATAGGAACTTCCAGAGACCACCAGTGAGTTTGAACAGTTGTATAAGATACCAGCAGCATTGTCTGGTACTAGACTCCATCTCCCTTTCTATGACCCCAAACACAGACATAGAATATTATACAGAACATCAGCAGCTCCACAAGTCCGTCTTGCCCCACCAGGAATGATTTCTGGGCCAAAAAGAACATCATTAAATGCGGTATGACCAGCCAGACAATCATAACATTACCCTAGATGTTGCACCAAAGCCAGCTTCTTCACTAAAGTAATCCTACTAACGACAGAGACCACGAGCATTAAGCTTTTGGTCAGACTTTGTGATTTACCACCCTCCACAAGCACATTCCATGTTTTGCAGGATGAGGCTTCCTTTGAGTCAAAAGAAAAATTGGCCAACCAACTCTATTGCCCGATATGTCAACCAACTAATATCCCACCAATAATACTTGTAAGAGATGCTGTAACTTTCTTAGGTGCCCCCAAGTAATCCCTGACTTGTAGATGACAGTGGCCTTTTGGAAAGTGCCTGATCTATACCACCCACGTCACCTTTCATTTCTCATCACCACCATCTCGTGTTCGGGTGTATCAATAAAAACATCCATCCGGCCAACTGCTGCTTCTAGCATCTCAAAAGGATTCTACAGAAACACAACATGGAACCAAATATTAACTTTACCTATTAGGAATATGTGAGACTTTGCTGTGGGGTGGGTTCGTATGTCATCTGCCCTCAGCCATACGGTGCCCGACTTCTGTTCTCACCAGGAGTTGCTCTAGAAGTAGAGTGATCGTCACTCACAGGGTGACTGACTTTCTTCTACAGAAGAGTATCAGCTCATCCTTAAACTGCACCGCGCTCAATGATCCAAACAGTCCATGCAGCACGCGGTCCACAGGTCTGCCACCACTGCCAGGCTCCAGAGCCCTGACTCTCTTTGCAATATCTCCAGTATCTCCAGCTTTTCTTGATGTCTCTAACTCTAGCCTCTTTTGATAAGCAAATAAAAATGAACACATACTCTTGCAGAACTCCCAACTTCAAACTTGTTCTTCCTCTCCATTAGAAGCCCTAAGTACTTCTGCTGTTAAGAAGACTTTGTGCTCTTCACTGTCTCCAATTTGTCATTAAAAAATCAGTTTTTTGTTTTCTAAATATAAGTCTATCTTAAAATACTGGCCCAACACTTGTAAGCCTCTCCTGCCTTTCAACCCTATCCTCCCTGCACCCCACTGAGAAGTATTGCAGTATGCTGAATGACTCTTCATTGATCCACGTGCATAACTTTAATTAGGAAAAAAGCAAAAAAAAAAAATAATTGTGTTGGGCTACAAAGGGGAAATGTGAATGTACTAACATTAGATAGGGAGATTATTCTTTTTAAGGAAATAAAAGAAATTGACAAATGGCTCCTCCCAAAAGCCACAGCTTCCTAGCTTTGGAGCGGAGTGGTTCGGGTCCATTCACCTCTGCCTCTGCTTCTGCATGTTATCTCACCTCAGCTCTCCCTGGGCCTCTGAGCATGCTGTCTTGACAAACAGAGCAATCTGAAGTGGGTACTCTCTGGCGGTAGAGGATGGCTGGGGTGCCAGTGTTCTGGCTGCTAATGCAGCCTGCCTGAGTCATCGGTAGAGAGCCCAGGTGCAGAGGCAAGGCCTCAGTCTCTTAGTAGAAATTTCAATGCGCTTCAAGGCACCTTCTAATTCTTATGAAGTTTTCGTGACATAAAATTGAATAGGATTAGCCATGTACACCTAAAAACTTCCAAATAGAGCGAGCAAAGAGGAAAGAAGACCAAAATTAGAACCGGGTTTCAGTTTGAACAAGCTTTATCCAAGCTTTCGCTAAGCTTTGTATTTCCAAGCATGGACCCCTTTATAACCTGTGCTACGTGGAAGTATGACTGGAGCTGGCACTGACTAGATCCTTAAATACAGACTGATGATGCCTTTTTCACAAAAAATTTGTTGTCGTTATTTATCATTGGTGATTCATTCTAACTAGATTCACCAAAGGCTCTAGGGTTAAATGTTTATGTTATAATGATACTAATTGATTTATTTTAATTTATTGAAAACTAAATCCTACAACATTTTTGATGAATGACTTTAAACAGATCTGTTCATCAAAATTATCCAGTATATATTCTACATTTTACACATTCATGAAAGAACCAGAGTGAAAATTTAAGAATCTCTTTCATTTGACCTTTTTGATCGTAACAGTGGTCTCAATGAATAAGCAGAAAAGTTTATGTAAATTAAAGGACACTGAATGATTTTAAGCTCCTTTACATATTACATAGGAGATGGGATGCATATAAATTACTAATGCACAAGACTAATGCATATACATGAACCAATAATTGTGGCTGCTTTACTCAAACTTTCCTAAGATTGATGGCATGAATGGAACTCTATCCACATCCCATCGCGGAGGATAGTAAGTACATCTTATTGATTTCCTTGGACTTATTTCTTACCATAAAATATAGTAAGTATGACTGAAGAAGGAAGAAAGGGGGAGGTGGCACTAAAGGCTAATGAATCCAACATTTTTTGTTGATTCAGATTATAATTTTAATGTTTAATATTATTAAACGACAGATATTTCAATAAGTAACAACAGAAATCCGTAATTTCAAACTCTCGTGGTATTTGTAAAACTACACCATGAGACCAGAGCACATTTTCACACAGGTTTCTGAGTACAGATGTGCAATTCTACATTTTTATAAAACGAGGTAAGGAACAGGCGGATGTGCAGCGTGACATATTTTTATGAGTTTGCTTGGAATTTGTTAGGCTCTGTACCTATAGGAAGTGCACACGGAAAGCTTGGGACATGTGACAGTTACACAGTGCTAGACAGCTGGATACTCATTTCAAACGTGTTCAGTCTTAAAAATTCAGTTGAAAGTGCTAACACTCAAAGGTTTTCATCATTGAGATCTTAATACAAATTAAATTTAATTTAATTTAAATTTCTTTTCGCAGCTTGACGAGTTCTCATTTCCTTCACCCAGACCTGCACCACAGTGCTCAGGGGTTTCCGGCTGACATATTCCCGGACTCAGGCTACTTCTAATTTGGCCCGCCCTATTCACCTGGGTTTAAGAGAGGAAAATCTGCCAGCCCACAAATGTCCTTCTTACAGAAAATCTCTATTGACTTTTGCCCAGCAACCATCTACATAAACAACTCCTCCTATTGATCTTGGAAGTTATGGTAATGCCACATTAGCATTTATTTCTCTGGATACATATTTAAAGAGTAATTTCTTCTGAACTAGTGATTACCTGGTAATGCTGACTCAATCTGAGAAATGTATTTCTGGGACAGCTTCAGAAAATCTGGTGAGAGTTTCCCTTTGCACAGCGAGCATTTCTCAGTGCCTCGGGCTCAGGAATGGCCACCTGAGACAGACACAAATGACATGGCACCAGTCAGGTCTGCACTGACAAGTCAGGAGAAAGCATGCGTTACAATACACTAAGACGTGGCAGGTGGGGTTAATCTGGACTCGACAGATAAACCTTCAAACAGACATAGTCACTTGATGCTCTCCAGATTTAAGTTTAAACATGAAGAATCTTAACTACCTTAATTATTTTGGAAATGATTGGATAACTGATGTCACCAGTTACTTACTTAGGAGATTATTTTTGCAAAATTATCAGTGGATTGATTTTAAAAATCAGAGTAGGATATCCTTTGTTTGATTCAAAATACCAGATTTTGTATAATTTCAGAAGTGTTCCCTCTAAAGTAACAAAGCAGCAGCTAGCTCCAAACAGCAATTCAGTCTTTCTCTACAATACATATCTCGCAAGATTTGACATAACCAACTGCTACTTTTTTTGAAAGACGTTTTTTATTTTTCTTTAAAGGGCCACGTTTAACTACACCTTTTCTGCATGGGTGTTTGCTTAGAGATCTCATCATCTTCTATATTTAGAGAGATGAGCTTTCCAAAGGAAGACAGGGAGCCAATAAGGAGGATCCCATCAAAAGAGGTGAGTTACTATGGTTACTTTTCAGGCGGTTGAGTAGCAGTGAACGCTGCTCCTGGGGAAATGGACCCTTTCCAGAGGAGAACCTAAAAAGAGCGATGCTCTTCCTAAGTGTCGGTTCAATTAGTCGGGACTCTGCTATGCTATTTTAGCCTTCACCACGGGCTTCCTATAGGCGCTCGCAGCTCCCTGCTCGCCCAGCCCCACATAGGCAGCCAAGACCGGGAACAACAGGAGGACAGAAAACTTCCGAACACTCACTTAACAGTGATGAGCAGGGGACTCCTGGGGAAGCAGTCCCAAGGTTTAAAAAAGCCCCAATCCTGTTATCTGGGGCTCATTCCCGGCCAGTTTGTGGCGGCTGGGCGCGGGGTGGGACCCGGAACGCGTCCCTAGCCTCCCCTTCGGAGAAGGAGCCCTTCCTGAACCCCAGAGGACGGTCCCTGCTGGGAGAGCCCTGACACGCTGAGGGCTGGGGCCACTCACCGGGCGACCGCGCGGGCACCTGTTTGGCTTAAAGGCGCGGGGTCGGCTGCTCCTCGACCTTTGCGGCTCTGCCGCTCCTCCGAGGGCGCTGACAGCCACAGCAGCGACGGCGACAGCGGGCCGACTGCAGCGGGGGCGCCCCGGCTCCTGCAGGTCCGTCCCTGGCTCTCCAGCGCCGCTCACTCGGGCTCGGAACGCCAGGCGGGCGCGCGGCTCTGCGCTCGTATTGGACCAGCGGGAGCAGATGCTACCCGGTTGCTAGGAGCGTTGCTAGGAGGCGATGACGCCCCTCCGCAGCTCCGGAGCAACTTTCTGTAGGTCGGTGCGCTGCCGGCTGGCGGGGGCTGCTGGAGCGAGGTTGAGAGCAGGAACGAGGAGGGGCCGCGCACAAAGAGCCCGGAGCGGAGGGGTCCCGGCTGCGCTCGCCCAAACTGGGTCCGGGAGTTGGCTGGACGCGGGTGAGAGCCGCGGGCCGGGGGAGGTGGCGGGGCCTCGCGTCGCAGCGGGGTGGGCTCTAGATGGTGTCCCCCGAGGAGGCTGGCGCGGGGTCGGGGGTGGGATGGCTGAGGAAGCGGCAGGATTCTGCCAGGGTCTTTAGACCGCGGTACCCTGCGGGGATGGGGAGCTTGGCCTTGGAGAAAGCGTGGGAAAGGCCGAGACAGGGAAGTGCACGTCTGAGACCGGGGCGGGGTGAGCGAGGTAGGAGCCTCCCTCCCGCTGTTCCCGCCTGTGTTTCAGCAGTAGATAGATTTTGAAGAGGGAAAACCTAACTAATCCATGAAAACCCGCTCCCAGTCTAACTCCTTGCGTGGCTGTCTGTAGCTGCCTCTTGGCGCAGTGCCAAAGATTTCAGAAAAATAAAAATAAAAAATGTTCGCGTCGTCTGAATGCTTTCTTCACACAGAAAGACTTCGTTTTGATCCAAGAGCTAAATAAAACCTCAGGCTAATATGAAACCTTCTTTAAAATAAAAATGCACAAAACCCAAGGTACTTTTCACAAAGGAAACTGGAGCACGTGTTCATGTTTCAGGCGTTTGCACTTTCGTGTAAATTTACCCAAAGGTGTGTGATCTCACGCAAGCTTTGTTTTTACTTTTTACCACTGCTGCTTCTTGTTATTGTTGTTAAATAGGGCTGTTTTACTGGCGAAGGGAGATGATTACAGCATCAAAGTGGACAAATTTAGATAGCCTGCAAGCAAGTTAAAGAAGTGAAGATAAATTTGGCTAGCAGAGAAATTTGGTTCAAAGTCCTCCTCAGAGGGAGAATGTCACTGAAGAAGGGGGCACACCACTCCCCTGGTCCCCTAGAGTCAGGTCGGCCTGGAAGGAAGACAGAGCCGCTGGGAATCGACTGAAAGGAGAAGTTACCGTCTCTGGGTCCTGGGCAGGACTGGCATGCAGAGTTACGTGGACTCCTTTGGTGGTGACAGCCTGTGAGGGGCAAAAAGCAACACGAAATGCCCTACATGTCTCGGAGACTCCCAGCACCTACTTAAATGCCTATGACAAAACTTGATGTGAACAGTTCACTAACTTTGAGGTTTACAAAGCTGATCTTTTGCAAATGGGAAGGGGACCAAGAGATGGAAGGAAGGGAAGGGAAAGGAGGGCAAGTAGAAAGAAGTAAGATGTGTTATGTACAGGTATCAACTCCCCACGATGAGTGTAATCATTGTGTACTGCAAACATGTAGAAATACATTTTTTTTAACAAGATGATAAACTAAAATGGAGCTGTCTAAAGAAATAATAGCAAGCCAAGTAGGTTGTAGATCTGATGATAAAGCTTTGGCTGTCAGGTTTGAAAGGGGGCTTTGAGACTGGTACTCTCAAATCCAGGCGATGCCCACGGCTGACAGCAGCCCCTGCTGCCGTCTTTCTTCCCTGCAGTGAGGGACAGGGCGGCCGCCTGTGCAGCCCATCTCCAGAGACTGCCCCTCACCTTTGGAGGTGCAGTCACGCTGCACTGGTCTCAGTTTTCCTGAATGGTGAAGGTCCTCCCTTTTCTCCAGGGATTTTGTACATGCCGTTTCCTCCTTAATGTGCCTACCTTTCACCTGGCTTCCTCCTACTCAGCTTTCAAGTCTCAGTTTAAATACCATTTCCTGCTAGCGACTTCCTCGACAGCCTCCCACCGACTGACTACGTTAATCCCCTGATGACATTCCTAAGTCACACGACTGGTCCCATTTCACAATATTTATCACTAGGGAGTCTAAGCTAGCTCCACCTGGTTAACGTTGTGTCGTGTTAGTAACAAGCATATGGTGCTCATCCATCAAAGGTAACCAAGAGCACACGGCAACAGGCAGATGCAGCCTGCCTGGCTCAACATTCCTGTTTTCACCTTAGCTATGTCGCTGATAGTGAATGTACACAAACCATGAGGGCAACACTAGCTGCTGTCTTTTTAGTTGTACAAGTAGAAGAGGCACTAGAGGAAAGCTTACTACACAGAAAATAGTTTTCTACCTTTAATGAGGCATTGTATTCATACAACAACTTCCTTTCCTTCTCAAAACACCATATGAAGTTCACTGTCTAAGTTTTAATAGCATGGGGAAATACGCAACCTACAGTCATTTTTATTTTTTATCGTGTTTTTCATCTTTCCTTAAAAAGCGGCCTCCATAATCACACGTTTCATTTCTACAGAGCAAGAACAAACAAATAAATCTATTTGGGCAGCAGCTAGCTGATTTGACCAATATGAACAGAACTGTTGGTATTATACGTTGTCTGAATAGAATGGGAAACCTTTTCTGTTGTCAATCTAAATCACTGAATAATTGCCAGATCCCTCTTTTCATCTGGGACTACCTCTGAAAATTTAGTAGACATTGGAAGAGCTGAAGGGAATGTAAAGTTAATCTCAAAATCTCAGAATGGATGTGTAGCAAAACTACAAAGAGAACACAGATATGAGTTTAATCTTTATGGTATTATTGATGTCTGTAGATAAGTTTTATGTAAGTTCCTCCGTTTTATTAGGTGATCAGAACAAATCTTGCACTTTAAATATTAAAAAACCACACATATTACCTTAGAATATGTCCAAATTCTAATCGTCTCACCACCAAATCTTGTCCCTCCTTGTAATGACTACAGATGTAACGCTCATCCTGTCTCTATCTGCTGAAAGAATGAGTTATTTTATTATGTAACAGATATATAATAACTGCACATTAACATTCCTGAGAGCTCTGAAATGTCCCCCAAGCTTCCCCTTGAGCTATATTTCTGAATTTCCCTGAGGAGCCCTCAAGGAAACCGTGAGGATATTATGAAGCTTACAAGACATATAATGTGATTTTATTCATCAATAAAATATTATTCAAATAGGCATAAATTTTAAAAACTACTATACAAGGCAAAAAAAAAAATCAAAGGAACTAAAGTCATAGATGACTGTGCCCATTATTTTAGCATTTATGCCTGGGTAAGTCTCTACTGAAGCAGTATCAGAGGACAGCAATTTTTTGTCAATGATTGCTCTGAAATTAATAGACTAAAAAATCTATTCCCTCTGCATTGTTCTTCTGTTGCTCATATTTTTACATTGTTGGCCTTGGTGTTTTTACTATGTCATGTATGTATTTACTATTACACATACACAGGTAGACACAATTCACCTTGCTCAGCCTACCAGCTCAGAACTCTTAGTCCTGTGGCTTTGGAAATGGGACTCAAATGGTCTTTATTTGCAACAGTGCCCCCGTAGTACTGAACTGCTTTAAATCTAACATGACTATTGGTAAACAAGTAGAACTCTTTAGCCATCCCATAATTTTGTGATGCCACCGTGCATTAGGAAGAACTTTAACAATAAATGAACTTTCCATTAGTAAGTTTTCTGTAAGTAATCACCAATGCCACAACACTGGAAATAAAATGATTTTCAAAAGACAAGAAAGCAAAAGAAGCATACCAGATACTGGCTACAGGATTCACACCAACACTGTTTCGTTTTCCTGGGCACATGAGTCTTCTCAAACAGAAGTGGAGTCATGTGACTAGCTCTGGCCAATAGAGTTTAGACAAAAATAAAGTTCACCACATTTGAACCAGATCCCTAATGTCGATCATTTCACTCACATGCCTTTTTTCTCTCCCTGATGTGCAAGGCAATATATTCCTTCAGAGCTCAGAAGGACTCTGAGATGACAAAGCCACAAAAGGAGCCATCATCCCAAAGATGCTGCTGGAAAGGAAGCTACACTGGGCAAGAGCAGAACAGATTATGGAGTAGAAAATTCCGTCACACAACTGCGCTGACTTTCAGGGCTGCTGGTAACAACGGGTAGCATTAATAGCCTCAGTTTGCACAGTATATCAACATGGTAAAAGTAAAGCATCCCGGAAACACCTATAGAATATTTCCCATGTTGCCCGGGTATGTCAGCCACGTTTTCACTGCTGTGGAGATTTTGGATGAGACAGGCTTAGGCTGACTCCTTCTGGTCCAAGCTTGCTGTATCTGGATCTTACAGATTTATTAAAGGGGCAAAGCGGTCTGGACAAGAGCATCTCTGATGAGGCATTACCGACAATTAGTACACAGATACCTACATTTTGCCTTCTCAGAATCCTCTTTGGCTCAAGTTCAGTTAATTCAGGTATCTTTGTACAGCTCCTTACTTACCTGATATTATTTGAAATCCAATACTTTAAGTAAGCACTTGAAGTACTAAATGTTGATTTGTAGAGGTGTTCACCATAAAAGTCCACAGCACCCTGAAATTAAGTCAAGTACATGGATCATAAATGTAGGGTTTATAGGTCTAATATATACGTCTGCAGTTGTTATGGTTTGAAGTTCATGTTGTATATACTAAAATAAGCAATATCATTCGGGCTCATAAAATTTGCATGTTGATGCTGCAAAATTATCTTTTTTAACATAAAAAATTTCACACATGTATATACAAGCCATCTGTTAAAACTTTATTGATAAAACCAGTAGCAGCAGTTTTACAAAATTGGAATGATTTTCAGTTCTGAACGATCATGAATTCAGTTGCGGCAGACATTTTGTACAAACCGGAGCTAATACTTCCTTTCTGCTTTGATTTTAAACAAAAAGCAATTAGAATTTATCCTCATGCATTTAAATATCTAATACAGAAATAGTTTTTAGAATGCATAAAATATACTATTCAACATCACTGTGAGACTGAACATCTGCCTTAAACATTATTTGTACAAGAAGAACTATAATTCTTCTAATCATGAATTTATTCTCTTTTACAGGTAAACAATTTTATATGTTCCAACGTATTTTCAAAGGGTGCATCTAACAAGAGTATTGACATTAAGTATTTCACTAATTTTCCTAGTTAAAACACAAGACAACAGTAGAACAGTAATACATTAAAAGTATTGTCATGAAATCATGAACAGTACAAAAGGTAGAAAGGTTTTCTAGGTTTTAACAATTTTAAAATGTCCAAACCTGTTCTTAAACACTAACTGTTCACAGGCAGAAGTAAATTCAGAAGGGCCGAGTCATTACATTCTGTAGCTGTCTGTTCTGCTAACGGCCAGAGATACATTCGTGCTTCTTTAATGGAAGACACTAAAGTCAACACAGTCATATAAGGAGAAGACAGGAAGACGCCTACATGGATGTTTGAGAGATTTTTCAGAAATTTTTAAATGGAGAATCCAACATTTTGGGGAAGAAAATTCTCTCCACCCTTCTCATGACCCTCTGGACTACTTCTGGAGTCTTTCCAGGAAAAATTCATAGGAGACAATATAACGACTATCAAGTCTAAAAATGCCTATGAAGAACTGAGAAAGGTTCAGGATGACCCCACCTTACAACAGGTCTGGCTTTTAACAATCAATTTGCCAAAGAATTCTTCTATTCTTGCAAACCTAAAAGAAGATGCAACTTCATATTAAACTATGTTTTCCCAAACTCCCTCCAGTAGTGGGACATGTAATGTTACTGACCACTATTGACAAACACCAGAGACTCAGGACATGTAGTACATGAAGATAATGTACTTAAGTAAACATGAAATAGAAAAAGTACACATTTACAGTGTTAATACATCTGCAACTCCAGCTGTCAGCAGAATAGTAACATCAAACACATTCCCTGCAAGAACAGTGTGTTCCATGTAGGGTAAAACCTTCTGAAAATCTCCTAAAATAGTTACATATGTTCAAAATGAATGATTCATTCACATTTACATTTTTTCATGCTAGTTCTTCAAGGACACTCATCAAAAGTTGAGATATAAAGGAAAACCAATAAAATATTTTAAAACAACAGAGACACACAGTATGCATATGGTGAAACATAAATGTGTGAATCTGAACAGCTGTTTCAGATGCCATATGAAGACAGAGAGAGAGAGAGAGAATCAGATTTATCTTGAACTGTGAACACAATCAAACTCCTGCTATGAAACCTTGGATGCATCTTAAAATGAATTTTTTCATCTCTACTTTTCCAAGGAGATAACAAAAGTACATTTAGAGAGAAAATTACTATATGGATGAAGAAAATCAGTTGAGAGGTGGACCATACTGATTCTTCAAAGGAAAATAATAACATAGATTGAAGGTTCTTTTTTCTTTTTTTTTTTTTTTTTTGGTGGGGAAAGAACTCTTCCATGTGCTGTTTTCAAATCTCATCTTGTGAAAGAAAAATAAAGGGCATTCGATTTAATATTTCCTTGTACTTAAGTTAAATTATTGTGAAGAAAGTGGTGCTTGCATTTCAAAGATTGGCCATCCACTTGAAAAGGTAGGTTTACTATTTTTTGGTATAGTCAGTATTTGAACAACAACAAAAAAACCAGAACATAATATTTGTTTTTAAATTTTCCCAGAGGCAGAATGCCTAAAGACCATTCCAACTGTACCTTGTAGTCAGACATTACTGGCAGAGATTTCAAGGTGTCAATTACTTTGATATCACAACATAAAAAATGGACCTGACCTTAATACAAAAATAAAATAGCTTGCAGACTCCAAAAACTCTCCAAGTCTTTGAAAATCCTGCAGAATGTTTTCCCATCTATTTGCTAGTCACACAAATGGACTTGGTCCATACTGGGAACTCAGTATTCATTATATTAATGGAAAAAAATGAGTAAGTCTGATTCTCACAAGAACATGGTGAAAATAGGTAGAATGAGAGTATTACTCTTCCTATCTCCTAGATGAAGAAATGAGGGCTTGATGAACTTGGGATTTGATATTCATTCTAAAGCTCATTAGTGCTAGAGTTGGTCCCAAAATACAAGATTCATTAATTTCCATCCAATATTCTTTACACGATCACCCCTTCATCTCTCCAAAAGGCCTGGTGTCACAAGTTGTAGCCACAAAGCAGAGGACAGACAGGACACATAGAAATTATCTCAAAATACTCATCAGTCATTGCCCCCTAGTCAGGCCTGCGCATTTCCCTAGAGGGATTGCCAGTGTCATCATCCATCTACCTGCCCGTTCAGCTTGTGTACCATCACGAATTGTCATGCCATTCAGAATCCAGACCTGCGACCATTTCAGTTAATTCATAAGATAGACTGTGACAGGGCATAATCGCAAAGCCTCCTGTCTCGTGGCAGAAGTGATAAAGGTAAGGTCATATAAACTAGTAACTAACATAAGGTTATTTTCTTTCCTGAGTCAATAATAACATAATTAGCACTTTTCGTCAACATATATTTAAGTCATTGCTCAACAAAAGAAAACACAACAGAGTGGCTAAATTTGGGACATGAGCCACGCAGCCTTCACAGCTTTCTCTGTGTAGATTCTAGTGGAGAGAAAAAAGGCTTAGATTGGTTAACGTAATTCATGAAAGAATGTGGTATTTTTCATCAGACCTCTCTCCAAATGTAAAATAAGCCCCATATTATCTACGTGGAATCGATTTGAGTTTGGGAGTTGCTACATTTTATAATACTACAGTTATTTGATGAATTGCATGAAGTAATCCACTTTTTTTTCCCTGAGAACATCTACATTAAAATCTGTCAAAGCAACTGGCACTAGAAATGAAAATAAATAGGTCATAAACTGTGATACATCCAGACAACTGAATATTATGCAACACTTTAAATATGAGCTTAGCGAAGTGTAAAAACATGAAAACTTAAATGTTCATTAGTAAGTGAAGGAAATCAAGCTGTACTATATGATTCCAACTATAAGATATTCTGGAAATGGAAAATTTATGCAGACCATAAAAGATCAGTGGTTGCCTGGGATTTGGGGTGAGAAGGAATGAATAGACAGCACTGAGCATTTTTAGGACAGTGAAAGTATTCTGTATGATACTACAATAATGAATATATGTCATTATACACTCTTCAAAACCCACAGAAGAGCTACAGGTGGTAGAAAACACACCTGTAATCTCAGCAACTCGGGAGGCAGAAGCGGGAGGGTCACAAGCTTGAGGCCAGCCCGGGGAACTTAGCAAGATCCTGACTCAATATAAAAAATGTACTTTAGAAAGGGCTGGTAATATAATTTAGTGCACAGTCCTGGGTTCCATTCCCAGTACCAAAGAAAAAGATACACAACACTGAAACTAAACTTATGTAAACTGCCCATTTTGGATAATGATGCATCCATATATATTCAGTGATTGTAACGAATATAACACTGTGGTTGACAGGAGTCTGATAGTGAAAGAAAGGAAAATATATGAGTGAGGACCAGGGTCAATAGGCGCTGCCTGTATTTTCTGCTCAATTTAGCTGTGAACCTAAAATTGCTCTAAAAACTAAAGTTCATTAATTTTTAAAACATAAATAGATCACAAAATCATTTACCTGAAAACATAAGTCAAACTTTATTCCAACAAATGTAAGAGAAATTTCTTTTACTATGGAGTATACAAATATTAACTTCTTAGACACAAAATAAATAACAAAATCTACAATAAAATGAAATTTTAAAGTTCTAGGAAAGAGTTTTTATTTCATAATAGTAAGATCTAATTTGTGGCTGCCCTAGTGTGGTGACATAATAAAAGATGGCATCGGAGACAGGAGAGTTGTTCATTTCAAAAGATCATCATGCTTTGTGGGGAAATGTGGCAAACTTAGCACAGTGATCTTAGTTCACGGCACTGGCTACGAGGAACTTAACGGTCTTAAGAAAGAAACACAGCTCAAGAACATGCGTATGCTATCCAGAGTAAGCCTCGTGGAAATATTCTGTTAGTGCGCATGTGCCTCGTCTCATGGGAGATTTTACTTACAGCTTTCTGGTATCTTTTCTCAAATATCAGGGTCTTTATCAAACAAGAGATAAGCACTTTTTATAACAGGCCATCAACTGGTCAACCCTAAAACAATTATCTTCAATAAGAATTTTGGAGTCACCAAAAATTCTGATTTAACTGGCCTGGCTTGACACATGTATAGTAGAAACTTGAGATGAGCTCGGACGATGTTAAATTACATAATAAATTCTTCGGCCAAACTCCAGTCTGTGCCTTCTGGAATGAAACCAAAAGCATCAAGAGGCAGATTTAGATTGATTTAAAAGTTGGCACTAGAAAATAATTATTGGCCCATGTGCCTGCTAGGAACATCCCAACGTTGACCTTTACCTGTTTCATAAGGATGACCCATATGTGTCTAGTTTTTAATAAATAATACACGTTTTCATCAGAACCCAAGAGATATGCAGGGCTCTTTGTTTACATTATCATTCCTGTATCTGGCAGTTACAGTCTCTAGTTCACTCATTCAAAAGTAAAATGTAACAACACTATCACAACACAGTTCTAGTTGGATGTGGCGGCACACATCTATACTCCCAGCTACTGCAGTTGGGAGCCTGGGGCAGGAGGACTGCAAGTTGGAAGCCTGCGTAGGCAACTTAGTGAGACTCTGTCCCAAGTTTTTAAAAGGGCTGGGCGTGTGCCTCAGAGGTAGAGCACTCGCCTGCCCAGCACACACGAGGCACTAGGTTCAATCCCCAGTACCACCAACAAAACGCAATACTCAGAAGCCCTGTGCCGCATCTGCTCATATGGACCTAGAGTCACGGGGTCTAACTTAGCGCCATACAAAGAGCACTCAGCTACCAAAGTCAAAAATACCAAGAGTGGCACTTTCAGCTATGTTCTGACTCATTTCTTTGCAGCAGGGGAAGGCTGCACCCTCTGCGCAGATACAAAACATACCCATTTGTTTTCAAGAGAAGCACAGACCAAAACCAAAAATATTTATTTCTTAACTAGGGCCAGAGTAATTATTTCCACTTTCCTTAAATCCTCTCCCTTTCAGAGGGGGAAAGAAACCATTTCAGAAATGCACTAAGCCAAACAATTTAAGGGTAATAAAAAGATTTGATTATTTACCTATAGTCCTTATCTGAATCTAGGAAGAAATATTCAGAACCATAATAAGGGATATTAAAATTTAAAAAACAACAGTTAAAACTGTTTTACTCATCTATATTCTACCACTTGTAGTCCAGAAATCAAAACATATTGCACCTAAAGTCTTTTGAGTGAATAAGTTTTGTTAAACCCAAACAATAAAAAACAGAATATAGAATGGAGTAAAAAAATAATAATAACGCACAAATACGGTGATACCACCGGGAAGTCTACCTTTTCATGACCTGGAAGTAGAAATGGGAATTTCGTTACTCAGTGGCACGATATAAAAACTCCATGGAGATAGGGGAGGCAGCATTGGTGAGCAAAGAGAAGCGTTAGCAGCGCCCGGCAGTGTCCTTCTAAGAACAACGCCCACACTCCTGCCTATGGGTTTGTTCTTCAAAGCCACAAAGTGGCTCACAGTGGCTATAAATACAGGTGATTGTGTGTCTAGGCTTCTGCTTGGTGCCCCGAGGGGATGAAAGCAGTCTCCACACAGCCGGAGAAACTCCCAGAGCCTGCAGACTGTCCCAAAGTCACCTAAACCACCCCGAACAGGAACTCCCTGGAGAAAGCTTATGAAGCAGAGAAAAATCAATGGGGGAGCCGGGACAAAAGGAAAAAACACCAGCCCAGGTGTTGTGATTGTGGGTTCTGCATGGAGGTTACATACAAAATGCTAGAATTAGAAGAAAATTAAGAAAGATTATCTTCCCAGATGTGCTCCCATTTCTGCATACAGAATCAACACCAGAAGCAGATTTTTCTATTTTAAAAGACTTCCAAAGACAACAAAAAAGTGTCAAATCCTTTTGGTGAGAGCCCTACATTCCAGATAATTGCTGCAAGAAGTCATTTTGTAGCCTTCTCACCTCCCAACCATATTATTTAACCTTTTTATGTGTTGAATTATTCCCGACTAAAAGCCCTAAAATAAGTGATTCTTCTCCAATGTTTTCATGCTTCTCTCTAGTTGGGAGTCTGCAACTCAAGATGACACTTGGCAATTTGGAACGCAGCCTCTCAGCTCCACATCACTAGATTATGTTTAGTTTTAAATCACAAATAGCATATGATGGATGCATGGCACCTGGTTACATAAACAGGAGGTTGTTTTTTTCCTGACTCCTTTTCTATGTCAGATGTGAACAGTTTTTATAAATTCCTAAAAAAAAAACCAAAAAAAACTCCTATTTACACAAGGTTTAAATCACTTGAGGACAATGGAGACTACTCTTGATTACATCAGGAAATTCTTGAAAGCCACTTAAAGAAGGGATTATGGCCAACTCATAGAATTCCTCTTACTATGATCCCTTAAGAGAAACAGTCACAGGATCATTTAAAAATTTTTACCTATAAGGACGTAAAATGGAAATATATTGTATGCTTTAAAAAGTATTTTTAAAAAGAGTCATTATAGTGTTATAGCATTTATGTTACTTTTTAAGATGAAAGTTGAAGTATGTTGTCAGATCATTATCTTTACCGATTTTTTGATGGGGACAAGGTACCCTGGCTTGTAGGAGCTACACAACTGGGGGCAAGGGGAGGTCTTGAATGATTTCACAAAATGTGCACATAAGCACCAAGGTTTTGCATCTCTGCCAAACTAAGGAGAAAAAGACCAAGATTTGACTATTCCACAGTTCAAATCTATTGACTCAATTTTCTCTGTATACCAGGCTTTATCTCCTGGTAAGATCTACTTTCTCAGGAAATACAGGATAACTTCCTGAGCCTATCCTTTTACAGTATCTGAAAATTGTTTTGATTTTTTCTTTAGAGTTATTTTTTCCCTAAAAAATAAATAAATAAATGTTTTTTTTTTTTCAAGCATGATTGTCTGAAGGAAACATGAATACTAACTGCATACCACGCTCATTGCTAGGCACATCATGAAGTGATTTTACTAATGTCTTCATGAGGTAGGTATTATTTTCATTTTCCAGTTGAAGACACTGGGGCATGGACTGGCTGGGTCATTTTCTTAAGGCCACGTGGTTAGCAGAGTTCCACCCAACTCCAGGCTAAGATCACACAGTCTATGCCAACTTCACTACATTCAACCAATTGCATTGCCCTCCCTCTTTAATTAGTTTCCATAATTACACAAGTTGTGGCAAAATGACTGCTAGTTAATATTAAGTATCTTTTGGTCTACTAGTTTACTCTTCTTCATTATGTGCCATTAGATGCTAAATGTGTCTAGCATACTGATTTTTTTAATTCTTCCATACACATGCTATATGATCTTTCGGTTTGAGTTTTTTTAGATTTTCCTAAGCAAATCATTAACTTTTCAGATAACAAAATACTTTTACCATTTCAGGATTATCTATCATTTGCTTTTGTTTTGGATCAAACAGGAACAGAATGATCTTTAAGCACAGATTCATTAAAATAAAGCAGAGACACCCATGAATTTTCTAGTCTTTTTGTTTGTTTGTTTTGTTTTTGTTTTTTTAATCAGCAAAGAATATGTTTCTATTTGGTTTCACGTCACTTACAAGTAATTCTTTTCTCTCACCTTCTGGATCTTAGCATACAAAGACCTCTGCTGTGAAGACAGCCAGGTTTTGGGGAAACCCAGAGTTTGATGCCCACAGTGAACATCAATTACATTAATTTAGTGGATATTAGAGAAGCACTTTCATTTAACTTGATGGTAATTTGTACTTAAATAACAGTTTGCTTAGTGAGAAAAGACTTTCGTTCTCAGGTAAGATCTGGTACAGCCATGATATAAACCACAGTGACTGACCAAAAGGTAACAATAATTTGTAAAATATTGTGAGATCTACATTTTGAAAAGGCCAAAGTTTTGTTTCAGGCTCACTGTAGCACCTCACGCTGTGGAGAGCATCAATGTTTGAAGTCAGTCATTTAACCGTCACTGCAGAATGTCAGAGTTAATAGTGCCTGACGTGAACGACAGCGCAACACCACACTCTTTCCCTTTCACGGATACAATGACGATTCTTTCTCTGGCTTGGTGCAGGCAGAATGCTGAGTACAATCCAGCCAGAGGCTATGCAAGTTCTTCTGCTAGGGAAGGCAGGACCCACCCCCACCCCACACCCCCGCCCTGCATTTATGCAGCATCAGCAAAAACAGGGTCCAAAACAACTGCACATCACATAGCCAGCCAGTGAAGAGGAGGAACCCGAGGGCAGGTGTCCAGCCGCCTGGTGAATGGTTCATTTAAAAATTCAACACTAGCCAGAGGGAGGCAGAGAGTACAAGGGCCACCACCGTGATTGGTGAGGGCAGCACTTCTTGAATCAGTGTAAACTAATGCCCGAAAGAAGGCACACCATGAAGCAGAGATGCTAACCCTAGTGTATCACTTACTCTCCACAATATTGTTGAAAAAGCATGCTCTTTAGGGAGATTACTGAAAGAGCTACTGATACCCCAAATCCAGGGCTGCTTCCATGTCGGACCTCCCGGGAGACAGGAATCATTAGCTGGATGAAACAGGCACAAACAGCTTTCTCGCTGAAGAACCAGCTAATTATCTTTCATAACTCTTTTGAAAAGCCAAAGTGGATGTAAAAGCTCAGTGAAAAAACATGATAAATGCATTTGTGTCTAGACTTTGCCAAGAAAATAAGGGAGTTTAAGTGCATCAAATCAAAAGATCTTTCTGAATTAGAATTTCAAATCAAGGTTTAAAAAATTCAGTCTCGTATTTTAGTGCATCTTGTCTTTAGAATTTTATGTGTATACAATCAGCTGAGAATGTTGCTGTATATTCAAAATGTACATGCATCCTATATGGTGAGTAGCACCAACATAGAAAAGTTATAAAGACAAAAGAGCTTTTCAGGCATCTCTTCCCTTAGAAGGCTGCACATTCCTATAAACTGCATTATAAGCAGACTATTGGAGAGCAGATCAAGCACACAAGGACATCTTCACTGCACCAACAGAAAACCCTAAAAGTGGGTGGTTCGAGGGAGTGGAAAATGAAGTAGAGGTGATTACCGGGTACCACAAAACAAGGCATACAGGCAACACGAAGAGCAGGAAAGGATGAAGGGGAAAAACCCAAGCCTGCCTGTACAATATACAGATTTTTTTCAAATGTAAATTTTAACGTGAATGCTGCTATTATGCTCCGGCATAAAGGCAAGCACAAGGAGGCTGCTCCACTTCCACTTCCCTTTAAACACAAGGCATGAAGCGAGTAAGGGTTGTGAAAAGCCAATTCTTTGTGCTGCTACTTAATCAATCGCACTCAGTCCTACTCAAAAGCATAGCCACCCCGCAAAGACCACTCGGCAGTTAATGGATATGATGCTGGAAAAGCACTTTGAGGTCTTCCAAAGAAAGGTAGAGTAAAACCCCAAAGGAGCATGGCTTTATTAGTGTCTCCACAACCGAGCAGCAGTGTATATGGAATGCCATGCCCTGAAAAGAAAGAAAGATAGTAATTTATTCTGAAAATTCTGATTCTTCCATATGAAATCCTTTCTCTCAAAGGTCGGACCCTGAAACCATAGAGCTATCTGGTGCCCTAGCGTAGTCTTGTCAGGATAACCATTACACACTGAAAGGAATAAATATGCTCTTCAAGTCTCACAGCCTACGCTTACAATCTGTCAAAATGTAGAGCTGAGGAGGGGTTATGTGTTTCTGACTATACACATCCATCACTAGCTATCATTCTTCCCACAGACAGGAAAAAGTCAACAGCGAAACATAAAAGCTAAAAATAAGCCACTGAGCAAGCGTTCAGAAAATCTGCATGTTGGGCACAAGATTAAATGTACATTCCTTCCTTTTATTATTACTGCCAATTTAAAGTAATTGATATTAAGAGCTCAGATCCAGGAATAAAGAAAACAAACATGCACTGCATAAATATGTAAAAGTCAATCATAAGTAAAATTCCATGCTCATAACCATACTTGATCAGTTCTCTGACTAGCACGTGCCCAGAATGCAAGTAGTGACTAATAGATGTTGCTGCAAATGCCATGAAAAATGACAGATATAGGCACTTCAAATGCTCAAAAAAATTTAGTGTCATTTCATACAAGATGAAAATATTTCTTCATTCACGGGTTTCATCTCCAAGAGTCAACTGAACCAAACTTTAGCAAAGACCCACTGTGTGCCATTTCCTGTGCTCTTTGACAGAAGACACTGAATAAAATGGGTGTGGCTTACATGCAGGAATACCTTCAAAATATGTATATGAGCATTGACTATAGAAAAAGTATTATCCCCAAAAAATTAAATTCAGAAAAATTAATAAGTAGGTTTTTTGGCTTCCTTCTCATTGTTAAGGAATTTATTAGGCAGGAAAGACAGCATAAAAACCCTAAAAGTTACAAGTTTGAAATTTTACCTATGAAAAAGGAGACAAATCCTACAATGGTGGTTTTTCTTTTTTTTTTTTTTCTAGCTTCAAAATGATTCATATAACCAAGTCTCATAGAAATCATAATATATAAGTGAGATAAAAGAGGTATGTGATTAATATACATTTATTTTATAAGCACAACTTATATTTACTTTTTAGGTAAATAGGTTTGGGGATAAAGAGAAATATATGAAATAAGATTACAGCTGCATGTTTTCTATGAACTTCAGCATCTGATTCATTTTTGTACTTTGGAATTTTTTGCACTGAGAGAATTCCGACTCACACACCTAAGTGATTGCAAATAGTAACATTTAACAGCTCCCTTGAAATCTCAGGTTATTCTTCAAGAAACAAAACAGCAAAAGCAGCTTCGTCTCACAGTGTGACCCAAAACTCAATAATCTATTAGCACAAATTAACTCTTCACCAGTGGGCTCAACTATGACAACATCTTCCATGTTATACACTTAGCTGGGTATTGTAGCTTTTTATTATGATATTTAAATCTAAATCCAACTGTTTAGAAACCCAAAGCTCCCACTCAGAGCGTCCTAGAGTTAGTAAAATCTATTGGAAAGCCCGAAAAGCTTGCCAGGATGCACAGACTCGGGTCAACAGCGGGAATACAGGTGACCAACACAGCCGCAACACAGGAACACCGCTGAGCCAGTCTAGGATTCCAGCAGTGTGTGCCATCTGCACACCTGCTGGCCTTTGATTTCCTTCATTTCCTCCCAGTGATCTTGCTCCTCCTCTCCACTGCTGTTCTGACCCAGAGCAATCCAGCCAATCATTTCTTTACGCTTCATCGTACGCCTGTTATAAACGGAAATCATCAGCGTGACATCAGAGAGCTGGAAGAGAGCCACCTGGAAAACAAAGGTCTCCTTGTACACAGGATTGGGCTGACCGCGTCGAAGGGATGTCTTGCAGCGGGACATCTCTTGGCCCGCAGAATCGAGGAGAAAGAGTTTTCCATATGTATCTGTGGCGAAAGCAAAAAAGCAAGGAGAGGAGAAAACATCAGTGCTTCCTGTCTGCTGCGGAGTCGTAATGTTTACAAGAGCTGCGGATGTCTCTTTTCAACATACTAAGCAGTACCCTCAGGCCCAGTCTTTGCTGTTGGACAAACGAGCCTTTCATGAATTATTAAGGAATCTGATTATCATCTCGAATATCTAATGCTTCAAGCAACTCACACTCTGGCACATTGCTGATGGTCATTAGAACCTCTATTTGCACAGAGTGTTTATGTAGGTGTGCAGGTGTGTGCACAGTGGTGTTTGTGAACATGGACACATCTCCAGCCACAGTTTAGGTATTTAACAAGATAGGCATAGCACATTCATCTTCTCTCTCTCTGTCTTCTTCACAGCCGATTTACTATTTTACACCTAAGTCACAGTCTCTTCTCACCTTTCACACATTCTTGGACCATCTCATTGACTCCAGCCCTCCTGATCTTCTTCCCTTTCCCTTCGGTGGGTGATCACCACACCCTTGTATCTCCGCCGATACCCACCTGTCCATGACTTCCATTAGTTAAGTGCAGTTGAGATGCCACCTTATCCAGGAGTCTTTGCCTACCTACCTCTTTCCCCCGCCAGCTGTGGTCCAGAGAACCCACAACGGTCTCCGCCAAGACTTGGTTTGAACCTCTCTCGGCACTGACCATCTTTCCCTGCAGGTCTTGCTCCCTTGACTGCAGGCCTGCCGGTTCCCAGCGGTAGACAGAGGGGTTTACCACTGAGGCCCCATGCCTGGCCCACTGACTGACTGACAGTGGTAGACATTCATTGCAAAACAACAAATATTTTGCAATGAATGTCTACCACTGATCAGGAAATTTAACCTTCTTCATTCTTTTGTCCTCAAGTTTTCAAACTTACAAAATGAAGCCAAACCTCTCACTTGACAGCCCTTGCACAAGAACTCTACAAAACAGTCATGAGTGCCATATTTTTAGTTATTAAGAGAAAGGAACTTAACAGAAAGTTTGAAAGAAAATACTGAAATTTTAACAACCTAGTCTACTTTTGCTAAAATTCCTGAATGGATAATTATAAAGAAAATTATCTCCCCAATTATATTTTATTTAAAAATGACATAATGTGTCTTTTTGAAAACTTTTCTCTGAACTACATTTTTTTCTCTTAACTAGGGTGTGTTCTCTTCTTTTAAAAAATCAAATGTTTAGGTGTTTTCCAAATTCCATCATTCTCCACCTTTGGTTCAGTGCAGCCAGCAAGTTGATTAGGGTTTGCAGCTCAATTCCCCAAATTCCACATCTAAGAACCAGTCAAACTTCTTAAAATGTCAACCCAGATCTCTGTAATTTACCTTTCCCTAAGAGCACTGTAAGGTAGAAATGAATTACAACCTGCAGTTTTCTTTGTATGTTGATCTTTTTCTATTCCAGTTTGATGTGTTATTTTATGCACTTATCTGCTGAGAAACACAGGTGTGAAATTACACTTCAGGTGTGAAAACACATCTGTGTCTCAGAAACAAGGCTCTGCCCTTTGAACTCTTCTACGGAAAAAGCTGTCAGAAAACCAACAATGGGGGATTGGGTTTGTGCTTTTGTGACTATACAGCTTCACGATTCCTGAAGGAAAAGTTCAATCCAGGCACAGCCTGCTCCAGCAATTCTGCTGCCGGCCTCAGCGATGGGAATTGAGTTAATCTTGCAAACAAAGACACGCTCATTTCACGAAGAGTAAGTTCAAGTTTTATCCTGTCACAAGATAGTTTTCTAATTACAAGTTAAGCCACTTTCTACCAAACCACCATCGCCAAGGTTGGGCTTTATGTGCCTGAAACAGAAAATAATTTTATAAACAATTCAGTCAGGCACCTCACCAAAAGAAGGGAAATATAGCTGACTATTTTAATTTGAAAAGGGAAGCTTCCCTCACCTTTACAATGTGCTTATTTAACATCCAGAACAGAGTTCATGCCCAGGAAATCCTGCTAGTGTGGAATAGTAAGGGAGTATGACAGGGTCTTTGGGGGTTCAGTGGCTAACTCTAATGAGCACCCATCAGAATGGATGGAGAAGGAGTCCAATTAAATGAATTTCCAATTTAAATGAGCTTTGTCTTAATTATTTGGAAATTGGTAACAGTGTCTATAAAACAAAACTGAGCAATATTTTATCTTCTGCTAAAGATTCAGAAAGCTTTACATTACCTTTAGTAACTCAGAGCTACTATCAAAAGGCCAAATGGGCCATCATCCATTAATAGTCTTGTCAACTGCTTTAGTCACTTATTGCACCATAAAGAAAGATGTCACATGTACCAAAATATTTATGACACTACATAATCTCCGGTTTATCATGGCATGAAAGGATGTCATCTGGAACTCAGAAGGCATTTTTGAGAAACAACATGGTACGCCATGGTTAGCAACAGCCTACACAAAATGGCCCATTCACAGTGAAACGTTTTACCAGTGGCACTACAGACTGAGTCTCCACATTTGGGGTGCAATGCTCTCTGACTGTCTGGGAAGCAGAGCAAAGGAAAGGAATTAGCGCACTTAATCTTTCCATCCCTTTTAATTTATTAATACTCACAAAGCATTTGAAGCATAGATAAGAGAATACTGAATGATGTCACACATACCAACTTGGGTAGCTGGGCAGCATTTGTCATATTTGCTACTGACCTTTTATGTGTTTTTGTTTGACTGTCAAGAAATAAATATTGCAATTGAAGATCCTTGAATATATCTCCTTGAACATGTTCAGATTCTCTTAGATTTGGAATTTACTTCCATGTATATTTTTAGATCTTTACCATATCAGTAGACGTAAATAATAAATAGAGCCAAAATACATTCAACAGTATTTTGTACATTAAAAATATTCAACATGGTATGTCTTCCTGAAACTTGCTTGTTTTCATTCAGCATTAATTTTTTTATTATTGCCTCTATTCATGTAAATCTGTGATTCATTTATCTGCTGTTCCAGTGTATTAGTAAACCACGATATTCTTAGCCATTCTCTTAACTACTGGACATTTGTTTATAGTAACGAAGAACTGAAAAGAATTCAGTGAACATTTTTCTTCATTTTGAATTATACTGATATTCAAGAATTTCTCTGGGATATTCATGAGTTGATTGCTGTGCACTTTACAAAATGTAGATGCAAAATCTTTGCTAATTATATTTATTGCTACTATCTCTTCCCTGCCCGTGGTTGATATTTTTGCTTTGTTTGTAGTAATTTTTGTAGTATGAATATTTTAAATTTGTATGGAGTCAGGTTTATCAGGGTCTTTCTTTTCAGTTGATACTATCCAAACTCAGTGGTCTTCTGTATTTTCTTCAATGAGTCATAGGACTTCTTTTTTACATTTGATCTCTAATCCAGCTGGGATGATCTTTTCATGTTCTGTGAATTAAGTAGCTGATTACTTTTCTATATGGAAAGCATTACTTCTTCATCTCTCTGCTGAGCTGTAATACCAAGTCTGTCAGATATCAAGCATTCAGGCTTGAATATCTTTCTGTAAGCCTGATTATTACCATCATTTTATAATACATCTTGATATCTGCTACAAATAACCCCTGTATTAATTTTGGGATTAGCTTGTTGGGGGGTCTATAAAAAACAAACAAACAAACAAAAATACCCAAAACCACTACTGGAAATTTTATTGGGTTTGTACTGATATATGGGCTAATTTGGGAAAAGCTATTGTTTTCACAATATGGAATGTTTTCATCAATGAACATGGTATAACTATTAACTCAAGTTGATTTTGTGTTTTTCAAAAGGTTTTTTCCTTCTTTCCTCTTCTTACTTATCTTTTATTAATGGTATCCTTTGGTGCCTTAGATACTTGTTGCAACAGAAATGTTTTGAAACTCTACTTTCTAATTCCTGTGGATGCATTAGAATACAAATGATTTTGTTTAAGAATATTATTTTAAAATTAAAATTTTTTCTTGTATTTTTAATGTAGACAGATTTTCTATAAATAATGGGAGTTTCTTTTTCTCAAGCTTTATTTTTTAAATTTCTTTTTCTTATTCTACTGAACTTCCACTGTCAAAGATAAATGATTCCTTTTAATTCCATATATTAGTTAATATTTGATACCATTTCCACCACTCTTCCTATGCTGAGAGGATTACATCCCCAGAATGTCTTCCCAGTATGCTTCCAGTTAGACTCCACTAACAAGAGCTACCTGTACAACCCAGGAAGGTGGACGGAAAGCAAAGCCCTAGAGCCAGCTTCAGGCGTGTGTGGATGACAGCAAAGGAAATGTGTGCACGAAGTTCAGAAACCCTTGAGAATAGCCCTTCAGTCTGCGCACAGTTCGGATCTTATGGACATCTTTTCCATGATGCCCGTGCTTCCTGACTTCCTGAAAACAGTCTTCCTGATCTTTATTCCCAAGGCTTCTAAGGGTTTCCAAGGGTTGGACGACTTCCAACATAGTATACCTAGAATATTTCTAGTTTCCTGACAAAATCTGACTAATACAATAACCGGCAATCTCAACTGGACTGCTGCTATCATCAAAACAAGAAGAAGAAAATAGAAACATAAGAAGGAGATTTGCTAGAAGTTGAGTGCCAGGTAATAAAGAAACTAGTATCAGAGGACAAGACAGAAATCTGTAATCCATATTTTGTGATGGCAAAACTGCCATCTGCTATAAATTGGAAGAAAGAACACATGCCTAGTGAGTTTGCTGCTCTAGGGAAATCGATTTTTAAAAGAGAATTTAGAAGTGTGAATTCAGTGTTACTGGCTTCACTTGCAGTAAGAGAGGAAAAGGTGAGTTTGGGAAAGAACCACCCAAATGTAAGGAAAAAGAGAAAATATAGAAATTCTGATCTTTTTTTACTTGGAAAGCTAATTGCTTCCAGACTTCTAAGTAAGAAATAAATTTTAAATGTCTTTGAGTAACAAAAACCCACTAAACCTCCTTAGCTAAATAATGTGATTGTTAATTCAAGTCAAATTCTACTTGAATTTGGGTGTGGCCTCCCCAGCAGATTTGGGTTGGCTGGGCTGTGCAGCTGAGTTCTGAATGACGGACTGCGAGAAGCAATGTCACCTTCAATCACAGCTATATTCAACCATTCCTGCCCAAGCAAGAAATCTCCCAAGATGTCTTTTCCCCTTCCAGGGTAACAACAGAGGCCACATCTTGGATGTAATATTTTTGGCTCATTGAATGGCAAAAACCTGTCCGCTTCACTCAGAACTCAGAGAAAAGTGACATACGAGTCACACAAGTCATGCTGGACTGTGATGCGAAAGTGCTTTTGCTGAGTTAAGCCAATGAGCATGGAAGGTTTATGTGTTAAACATCATAGCTGAGTACACATTAGCACATCTTCCACTACACATCTGCCCAGAGTTATTTTTACCATTAATGAACTGTGCATTTTATCAAAAGCTTCTGTTTGCATCTACTGAGATAATTACGTTTTCTTTTTTTTTTTAATTTTAATGGTACATTTTAGATACACATAGTGATAACATTCATCATAGGGGATTTGTACCAGTACATGGAACATCTTGCTGCTGCTTTTTTTCCCATTCCCCTCCCCTCCCTTCAAACCCTCCCCCATCCTTATTTACAAAAGCTTTGTTTGCATTTTCATAAATCAGTTAACATGTGAATTATACTAGCAGATTTACCTAATAGTAAATCATTCTTGTGTTCGTAAGCTAAGCCCAATTGGTTGATAATCAGTGATTTTTTTTTTCTTATGTATTACAAAGCTCAGAGTCCTGTGTGAACCACAGGTGTGTGAGGGAGGGCAAGGAAAGGGAAAAAGGAGAGATTGGAAAAGAAGAGAGAAATAGTAGCATAATCTTACATCTGTTTTTACATGGCAAATTTTGCCCCCTTATATTTATTATGAATATCGACATGTTTTGATTTATATTTACTGTTTTGACTTATGCTACTTATTCTTCATTTTCTATGCTTTCAAAATATTCTATTTTCTATTGGATTTATTCTCACTTATTCTCTCTTGGTTTTAAAGTTAGATTTAAGTGTTAACATGTGCACTTGATTTAATGTCAAATTCATCAACAGCCCTGCTTTTTTCTTTTTTAATCTTTTAATTTTTAATAGGCTTTATTGTTTAGAGCAGCTTTACATTTATGACAAAATCGAGTAAAGGAGACAGAGAATCCGCCTGTGGTCCTTGCTCCCACATACACACACCCTTTCAGTTTCTTGTCCATTTTCCCTTGAAGTGCTGCACCAGTCTAAACAAGCAGTTCTTGTAGGAGTTGTTCGCTACCTGATTTTACAATATTTTCTGCTCTCTCTCTAACATATTTTCCCAAGTTTTAAAAATTGTATTAAAATATACATAACAAAATTTACCATCTTAACCATTTTAAGTGTACAGTTAAGTGGAATTAAAGGCATTTATAATGTGCAACCATCACCACCAACCATCTTCCCAATTCTTTTCATCTTGTAAAAGGTAGAACTCTACATGCACTAAACACTACCTTTCCATTTTCCTCTCTCCTCAGCCCCCAGCACCCATCGTTCTGTGTGTGTCTATGATTTTTACTACTCTACCCAATGCAAATGGCATCAGGCAGTGTGTTTTCGTGACTGGCTCATCTCACTTAGCAAAACATCTGCAAGGTTTATATATAGTGTAGTATATTCTGAATTTCCTTCCTTTCTAAAGCTGAATAGTATTCCATTGTAAGTATATATTTTATTTATTCATTAACCTGTCAATAGATATTTAGATTGCTTCACAGTTTAACTAATGTGAATGATGTTGTCATGAACATGGTTGTACAAATATATTCTCCAGATCCTGCTTTCAATTTTTTGGGGGGTATATAGCCACAAGGAGAACTCCTCAATCATACGGTAATTCTGTCTGTTTAAAGGAACCTCCATACTGTTTCCCATAGCAGCTACTCCAGTCTTCATTCCCACTGCAATGCAGAGGGCTTCAATTTTTTAATTTCTCCACATAGTAATATTTATAATTTTGTGGGTTTTTTTCTTGAAAGTCACTCTCCTAATGGGTCTGAGGTGATGTTTCATGGCGGTTTTGATTTGCATTCTCCTGATAACTCATGGTGTTGAGCATATTTGCATATTACTGATGGTCATTTGTATATCTTATTTGGAGAAATGTATCTTTGAATTCTTTGCCCGTTTTAAAATAAGATTGTTTCATTTTCTGTTACTGAGTTTTAGGTGTTCTCTATATATCCTGTATATTAATCCATTTTCAGAAATAGAATTTGCCCTTATTTTCCCTGTCCCATGGGTTGCCGAGCTGCCCTGCTGTCTTGTAATGCACCAAGCTTCTCGTATAAAGTCTAATTTGTCTATATTTTATTGTGTTGCCCATGCCTTCAGTGTCATATCCAAGAAGCTGTCGCCAACTCCAATGTGAAGATTTTGCTCTAAGTTCTCTTCCAAGACTTATCTGCTTCAGGCCAGATTGTTAGGTCTTTGATCTATTTTGAGAGATTTTTAAGTATATGTTAGCTATGGGCTCAACTTCATTTTATTTATTATTTTATTTATTTATTTTCACAACCATGTGGATATCCAGGTTTCCCAACACCATTTTTTTGTTTTCCAAAAAAGTCATCCTTTCCAATGATTGGTCTTGGAGCCCTTGTCAAAAATCACTGAACCACATAGAGTAGTCTCCACCTCCTCTTGAGCAAATAAGCACATTAGAATTCTTTGATTTCCACCTCCCATTCCCATCCTTCATGTTAAATCTGCCTGGAATTTTGCCTCTACTTTGTTTTACTCCCAACATTAGTCATTTTTACTACACTTCCTAATTTTGTTTAATATAGTCCAGGCAGCCTTCTATCTGCTTGCATGTTTACCAATTTCTTTGTTCATTCTTCCTTCTTTGCATCTCATTACTTCTTCCTAATTTCAATTTCTTCCCTGCTGAGACACATTACTTAGTAGTTCTTTCAGTGACAAACTCTTCCAAACTTACTAGAAATACCTTCATTTTTCCTTTACCAAGTGAATAAAGTGCTGAGTGTGTTTTTCTCAAAAGTTTGTCGCTATTGTCCCACTGTCCTTGCACTTACCATGGCCATTTGTGGATCTTATTTGGAAAATCCATATTCAAGTTCTTTTCACATTTTTAAATCTGGTTGTTTAGCTTTTTTTATTGAGTTTTAGTGTTTATTTATTGTAGATATTAATCCCTTTTTGTAAATAGGATTTGCAAATTTTCCACATTCTATGGGTTTCCTAGTTACCCTGTTGTCTTTTGATGCACAAAGATACTGTGCATTACCTTTGAGGCGATCATCCCCCACTTGCTCTTGTTCCACTATAGATAAGTATATTTTAATTTTTGATTAATTGATTGTGGTACTGGGAATTGAATCCAGTGCCTTCACACTGAGCTATATCCCCAGCCTTTGTAAAATTTTGAGAAAGGTTCTCACTAAGTTCTTCAGACTGCGCTTGAACTTATGATCCTCTTACCTCAGCTTCTAAGAGTGCTGAGATCATAGGTATGTGTCACCACACCCAGCTGAAAATCTCTTCATACAGAGTTGGCTTTGGTGGCACATAGCTGTAATCCCAGCTACTTGGGAGGCTAAAGCAGGAGAGCTGCAACTTCAAGGCCAGTCTGGGTAACCTAGTGAGACCTGCTCTCAAAAAATAAAAAGGGCCATGTATATAGCCCAGTTGTATAGTGCTCCTAGCTTTAATCCCTAGTACCACACACACACACACACACACACACACACACACACACGTGCACCTTTTTTTAATCTTTATTCAGATATAATTCAAACACTGTGTCAAATGCCTTTTTTCCTATTGCTTTTAAGATTTCTTGTCTAATTTGATATCATTGGGACAATTAAGTAACTTGACATAAAAAAGAAATATTACATATGCACACCATAAATTAGTGCCAAATCTAAATCTTTACACAAACTGGACATAATTATAAGTGCACAGGGGTTACTAAAGCACACTGTATTCAACTGACAACTGGACCAGAATTTTAGAAAAAGGTTGTACGCCCCACTTTTTCCCTGCACTACATTTGTAGAGCGTCCCCTCAGCATCCCGCTTACTCACAGTGAACACGAGGCAGCTTGATCTGCTTTTTTGTTTTCCTTTCTTCTAGTCTCTGCTATTGTGAGTGCCTAACAAGGTTAATATGTTGCTGCTGTTAAGTATTATCATTTGCGATGTAATTATCATGTGTGGCTAATTGTGCACAAGCTGAGAAGCTAGGGAACTTGTTTTTAACTGGAGGGGATATCTTAATGATAATTTTTGAAAAGACCATTCTATGTGTAAACACAATGCAGTAACACACAGTACAAGGAAGCAGAGCAAAGATGAAGCTGGAGAAGGAAAATCTGCCAATAGCTAACTTTTTTTGAACATAGCACATATGTCCATAATAGTCCCTTTGTTAACCTCATTTACTAGTGAAGGAAACGAAATTCAGGGAGGTTAAATCAAATGTCAAAGCCATGCAGTAATTGGGCAGCAGGGCTGGGATAAGAGCAGAATAGAGCTGATAATTGTGGTTGAATTGCTTTCTCATGAAGTCAAATTCAAAAGATAATGAAATGTTTCTAATTCTTATTGATAACCTTTTCAAAAGCATTTGCAAGGGGCTGGAGATTTAGCTCAAGTGGTAGAGTGTTTGTCTAGCAAGCACAAGGCCCTGAGTTTGATCCCCAGCAACCCCACCGCCAAACCCCACTAAAAAAAGCATTTACAAATGGATACCAGCACCTCAGATGCCAGCCATTGTCAGACTGATTTATCCCCAGACCTTCAGCCATCTGCAGACCTAGAGTCTATCCTCTGCCACTGGTAGATCTGTAAACGGTCCTGTACCATCTTAACAACAATAATAATGTTTCTGAACACTGACCATCCGTTCTAAATGAGATATTATTACCTTGAAAGTGACTGGGGGGATGTTTGGCAAACTGTTATTTGATTTGAGCTAAGATTAGTTCAGTGTTGCCTTATTTAAATAAGAATTATGAATAGAGTTCTATAGGCTAGTTTCAGTCATTTTCAAATTGTCTTTTTAACTTCCCTAATTCACTTATGTGACTGAAAAAATGACCACCTTATAACACGGGCATTTTCACCGAAAGATGACTGATGGACAGATCTATTTATCTGTATTAGATGAGCAGAGAAAACGCTGAAAACTGGAGAAGGTCCAGCCACATACTTTCTCTTGGGATAGATGTGGTTTATGGAGGACATCGCAGAAGATGCCCTCAGTTTCAGCTACTTGTTACCCTTTTATCTTATCCAAGATGAAGACGAAGGAACAGAATTAGATAGATCTTGAAATGTCACCCCAATGTAAACAAAAAAGTGTTCCCAGCCACAAAATCCCCTTATATAGCGGAAATTCATGTTGTGTTTTGTGGAGCCACTTCACCCAGCTTATCTATTTCAGAAAAGACTAGGTTGCCTCCCCAATATTTTAGAAAAATTCCATATATACAGAAAATGTGAAAAAATTGTACAGTGGAGACACATACACCCACCACCTTGAGTGTTCGATTGTTTGACTGTGTTCCATTTACCTTCTCAAGTATCTGTACATCTGTCCATCCATCAGCCCAGTTTTGTTGTAGCCATTACTACTGTTCGCCTCTAAACATTTCAGCATGTCTTTTGTTAACCAGAATTCAGTGCAAACGGCTTAGTATGATTCAGTGAGTAATGACACATACACACCTCAATGCCCACACTGCTGCCCAGATACGGAGCATTTCCATCACCCCAGAACATTCCTCCTGTCCCCGCTAAGTGCATCTTGGCACAGATACCATTTTTGAGGCAACTACTCCTCTGCTTTTTCCACTCTAGACCAGTTCTGCCTGATGTTAAATTCTATATCAAAGCAATCAGGCAGTGGATACTCAGATTTATGAGATTCCTCCATGTTGTTAAATGCCTAAGCTCATTTTTTATTGCTGAATAATATTCCTTTATATAAATACATCATAATTTGTTCATTCATTTTCTAGTGGATTCGCTTTTGTTTTTGGCATTTTGAATAAAGAAGCTATAAACATTCATACATGAAAAATGTTTTGACTTATGGGTCAATGCCTAAGAATGGAACTTCTGGATTCTCGATGCATGTTTTGTCGCATAAGAAAGTACACTCAAAGTGGTTGTTCCATTTTTCACTCACCCCAAGGATGTATTCTCCACATCCTCAGCAGCCTCTTTAATTTTAGCCAGTCAGTGGGAGACTGGACGGAGGGTATAGCAGAGATGCTGGTTGGTGCTGGTGGGAACTCAGCCCTTCACCATGGCCCCTACCAGCTCCTACCTATCGGAGTGCAACCCACCCCACCTGATCCTTTCCCCTGAGCATTTTACCTCAGAAGCCAGCTGGGGGTGGGAGTTACATCTCAGTGACTTATTTCTCCTAAGACCCTAAGAAGGGAAGAATTTCCTCTAGTGTTTGTCTAACACCTCTACCTTGCCTAGGAAGAAAAGTCTGAAGTAACAAAACAGTCATCTGACTGGGTCAAGCTGGCAAATTCCAAGTTACCTTTTGTTTCATAATGAAATACTCTTAGGCAGAGGACCGTCACCCCTAAATCTCAGGCTTCGTCTCTGTTTACGGCAGGATGTAAAATCTTAATCATACTCTAGACAACAGAAGTTCCCAACAGTCAGGTTCAATCTGTTTTCCTTCACACATTTCCTTCCTAAGTGTCACTCTTTCCACAGTCCTAAGCCTGGATCGATGTCCATGCTCCATGCTGAGCTGAGAACCCGAAGCACAGGACTTTGCGACCCTTGCTCACATGAGATTCCCAGGATGCCTGCCCCTCACAAGCCGGGCTCTGACACACAGCTCTGGCTGTACCGCCCCCACCCACTGCAGGGAGCAGTGTGCATGGCCCGGCTTCCACCACCAGTCCCCGGTCACCCATCCAGTCATCTCCTC